>JANZLD010000007.1:3528885-3544327 GCA_026413575.1 Erythroxylum carthagenense
TTCCACTTTAAGTGGACCCCTCTTACCATTGAGCCATTGGCTCTCAATGGTAAGAGGCGTCCACTTAAAGTGGAACAAAACCTTAAGGTCTTGGGTTCGAGTCGTGGCTCACCCTTGACTAAATAGGACAATATCTGGAGTGATGGCGGTAGAGGCCGAGCTCTACTGTAGTGGTCGTGTGGCCAGAGTTCACGGACCCTACATTAAAAAGGCACTTTTTGGCTATTAGACAAATCAATTTTTTGTTTAACTTCTTAATTATCTTACCATTGTTGAAGAATTCTAAGATGGCATTTGATAATATATTCTCTACCAAACTCTATGATTTCTTTTAAAAATTATGACATTGAGTCCATTTGGGCTAGGTGCTTTATTTTCCTTTATACTAAAAAGAGCTTGATGAATGCCCTCTTTGTTGAATGGTTTTATGTGTGATTAAGTGAGTTCTTGATTGATTAAATTAAGAATATAATCTTTGATATCATATAAAGAAAACATATTTGTTTAGTGAAACTACTAAAAGTCTCCTTGAAATAAGAGAGTGCTATCGACTTTATCTCAAAGTTATATGACGTTTGTTCACCATCTAGCCCCATGTGAGTTACCATTATGTTAATCTTTTTTCTTTTGAGTAGAGAGTTGAAAAAGAAGTGGTATATTTATTGCCATCCATATACCAAAGTATCACAAATTTGTGTTTAATTAAAGAGTTATCGTCTATCATAAATTTTTTTATTTAAAAGTTATCGTCCTTTAGATCTTCGGTTTATGAAATCCTTGTTTCTCCCTTAACATTATAGAGTTGTCACTTGATTATAGTAGAGTGCCTTATATGCTTTTTTAGGTAATCCATAATGATAAAAACAACTTGTTGACTATTATTGGAGTATCTTCTCTCGTTGAGTTCTTTTAGTTCCAATTTAACTAGTTTTATATTTCTTATATAAGTGAATGCTTTATTCCCTTATATTTATCTTTAGGTGTATGATAACAATGTCCTTAAATCCTTCAATTTCAAATAGACAGTTATTGAATCAAAAGGTGATTTTTAAGATAGTGCAAGTGTGGGAACATAAACCCCTATAGGTGAATGATTAGAGCTTAAAAGCCTATTAAAATGCACTTATATGTGAATGATTATAGGAAAAGAATACAAAAATTTGGAGTTGTTAAAGTCTCTATCTAGTTTCTTACTAGTTAACCAGTTGCTCAATTACTTATTGCTCCATGTTAGAAAAGTATAACCATATATAAGGTTTGTGATTACTAGTTGAGTCATACAAACAATGAGATAATTGTTGAATTAGTTTAAGCTATTTAAAATCTCCCAAAACTAATTAAGGATCATTAATGTTTAGCTGGAGTTTCTTAAGGTAATTCCAAACCGTGGTTCTTTGAAAGGAAATATTAGTCAAATAAATAAAGGTTATGTGAAAGTGAGTTACAAATGAAGGCAAAAAAAGATACAAGTGAATAAAGTGATAAGTAAAGTGAGATTTTAGGAGATAAGCTACCTTAGGATCAAAAGACACTATGATTATTCCTTTTTAATAAGCTTGATAGTTTCTTATTATGGTCCAGCTCTTGTCTAAAAGCCTAATTTGTTCTTCAAGTTGCTAACTTTTATTTTTGATTTTAAAATACCACAAATGAAAGGCTTTTTTAATCTTAGATAATCGTTAATCACTTATTGTTTGTTAAGGCAAATGTGGCCCCAAACATTCTAATAAATTATTATTTATGTTGAGATGTGGGCCTAATATTAGCCCTCTTTTTGAATTTTCTTCTTGGCAATCTTTTAGAAGAGGCTTAGTTAATCTCCTCTAAGGATGAGAATGAGGGTGAACTAGATGGAAACATAGAGGATTTATAAGTCAAGTCATTAGGTGGGACTATAGAGGATTTGGTGTCTAGATTTAAAGTTTTATGTACTAAAGGGATAGATAAGTTATCAACAAAAGGAACATTTTCTAACATCTTATGAGTGGAAGAGGAAATTGTCATTTTTCTCCAAAATATCTTTATCTTAAGCGACATTAGTAAGTTAATATGTGAAATACTATGTTAAATAGAATGGTAAAGTGAGTGAAAGAGTCAATTAAATCAACTGAACAATCAAGGGAATAAGAAAATGAGCAAAAGGGAGCATATATGCAATTTAAGTAAAGAACTAAGAACAAGGAGGAATGAAGAATATCAAGACTTAAAAAATAATTATAATCCCTCTAGTAACCTTATATATTAGTCATTTAAATGAATTAAAAGCTTAATCATTGGATGATCATTTGTATATATGACATAATGCATAAATCGTTCTATGATCAAGAGAAATTTTGTTTTGATCTTAAA
The DNA here is from genome assembly GCA_026413575.1 of Erythroxylum carthagenense. NCBI lineage: Eukaryota > Viridiplantae > Streptophyta > Magnoliopsida > Malpighiales > Erythroxylaceae > Erythroxylum > Erythroxylum carthagenense. Next base: position 3,531,235 of record JANZLD010000007.1, read on the forward strand.
AAAAAACCTCTTAATCTTTAAACAAATTCGTAGGAAACTTTTGAAATGGATTAGAATCAATTTTTGTGAAAGGAATGATTCTTAGGAAACTTTTGAAATGGATTAGAATCAATTTTTGTGAAAGGAATGTGTTTTAATTTTTAAAAGAACTTGAAAATTTTTAAAAAAATTTGGAAACGTATTTTATATACACTAGTCAACCAATACATGCACATGGTTAACCAATATGTCACACACATTAGTTGACCAATATATAGATTAGTTGACCAATTATACTGTTACTAATTGTAACAATTAGTTTTTTACTTGTATTCATTATTTTAGGTTCTTTTAAGTGTAAATAAACCTTAAATAAGATTTGTAAAGGATTACTCTTCACTAGTGATAAAGCAAGATAATTGTAAGAGCTTCTCTCATCTGTGACAAAGAAGATGTTATAGAGGGTTGTTCTTCACCAATTAATGGAAGAAGATAGTGAATTCTTAAGTGAAACTTAGAGAGTGGATATAGGTCAAAGATTATTTAGTCGACCCACAATAAATCAGTTTTGTCTTTCTTTTGATATTGATATGTTTGTTTATGATACTTTTATATGAATTTGCTATAATCATTCATTATAGTAGAAAATTCACACATTATTTTATAAGTAAGGCACAATTATTCTTTAGTCATGTTCTTACTAAAAGCTAGTCAAACTAGATCATCTGTTGACTTAATAGCTTGATTCTACTTGAACTAATGGGATACTTTTGAAATATTTTCTTGGTAAGTTTCACTATGAACCACTTGTATATTTTCTATAGTATATATGGATGAAAATTATGTTGTTTTGCAAATCCAACAATATAATTAAGAAAAAAAAAGTACTTTTGCAAAGTGTTAGCACAAAAAGATGATAAATATTTTAAATACTTTGGAAAGGGATATATTAGGTATGTGTAATAAGTGTTGTAAGTCAATCTTTCATGATATATATTTCCCAAAAATTTATTAATTTTGTTGTCTTCATTCATATATATATATATGTGTGTGTGTGTGTGTGTGTGTAATAACATCACATATTTTTGTCTTCTTCCATATTTGATACATCAGCATCCTAATCACATTTTGGATAGAGTTGTGGAACAGGTATATGTGGAACAAATTAATTTCAATTCGCATTCTTAAATGAGAGAAAAACAACATGCAAACAAGTTATTATTTAAATTTTAAATTTATTTATACACATTACTCTTTATTATTGTTAATGATGATATATCATAGCACTATTTACGGATTACGGCTCGTTGGTAGAGATTTGAGTACGTATTGACAATATCATGCTTACGAGTTTCTCAATAAAAAATAAAGGAGTGCCCTGATTGATGAGAAGGAAAATGGCAAGAAACAGAAACGTAAAATCATTGGAATCGTTGATGATGGCAAGACAAGAGCGAAACATCTGATAGAAATGATCAACTAAGACCTACAAAAATGGAAATTTTAGACTTTAAAACTAACAATCAATCAATTACCCTTACCTAGGATTATGAGTTGCATAACTATTTATTTTGCTTGAATATGCAATAACCATCAAAACCTTTAAACAAAAAGAAAAAAGAAACTTCGACTTGTGCTTGATACGAATCAATCATAACCAATCCATTAACTTTCTCTGTAACTCAATGTAATCAAGTTGTTAACAATAATGCTCAGATAAAAAGTATTTTGGGTAGAGAAACAACCGCACTCTCTTTCAAAATTATCACAACTTGGATAACTTTTGTCTCCAAACTTTATAGTCTCAAGGGCTTCTTGGTGAATTGTTGCATTACTGACACCAGTCGAATCTTTTAAAGCAAACATCGTGTCACCAAATTCATTAGAGTTACAAGCTTTCACCATCGCTATCTTCTCATCCAAACTCAAGACTCCACTTTTTATTGCACAACTCGGAGTTCTTATTACTATATATGAAACCTCTTTTGTTGATATACTCCAAGCCCAACATTGATACTGATTACTGTCCTTCGTTAGTATGACTTTTATTGCTTTCATTTTTATTATGTCGTCGCGTAATTGCTGGAACTAGTCCATTAAATTCAAGTATGAGCTTAGAAAATGAACTGAGTAGTGAAAGAGGAGAAGTTCAAAGCTTCGTACAATCCTAACAATAAACATATTAAAAATGCATGAAAATGAAATAAGTTTGAGAACTAGAAATCTTCTGCATTCTCATGTGAGTAAAGAAAAAATTGGGATACGGATGAATGAATTAGTTTTCTTCAATCTAACTTGGAAATTGACTTTGTTATTACCAATTTTCATTAATCTTACGTATTGCTAGGTCAAATTAGTAAATATTGAACATAGAGATGTGGCTTCAGGATATCGATTAGAAATAGGCCCAAAAGTTCAGGCTATGGTTTCTGAACATATATGCTGATCCAAGACACTTAAGGAAGATACGAATCTGTTGAAAGAAAGAATAATTCAAAAGTATCTAGTTATTGTTATGTTGCAACAACTTCTCCCATATGTCAACTTCATTAGATAAATCCTCATTATATGGTAGGATCTTAACAGCTAAAGAAGGTTGGACATGTATAAAGTATGATATTATGTATAATATTCACTTCAACAAAATATATCTTTGGCGAGGATTTTTTTAGCGACTTTTTTTGACAACGAATTATAAATTCGTGGCAGAAAGTCAAAGTTCTTGCGATGTTTTTCATAATCGTCAGTAAATAAAGCCATTTTGTGATGATTTTGATTAACATTTAGTAATGGCTTGTTCATCCCTAGATCTAAAAAAGTAGTGCTTTTGGCAATGAATTAGAAAATCTTTCAAAAGTTAATATTAAAGATTTTACATCTTACGTATTTCTTATGAAAATTTTTATAAATTTTTGTGTGTAATTGTATTCTTAAAAATAATAGTGTTAAAAAGATAATTTTTAATGATAAGTGTGCTTAATAATGATAAAGTTAATTATAATTGATATTTATATGATTTTTAAAAAATTTTCATTTGCTGTCTTTATAAATTTGTTTAAATAGCTAATGCATTCAACCTCTATAAATTTGTTTAAATCTTTGAATTTATACACAAATGATTCTTTAATGATGTTTATTGTATGTAATACTATACCTCGATCTGTTTATACAACAATTTCATAAAAATAGAATGAAACATCTAAAAATTGTAAAATGTTTTCAAAGTCTTAAACATATTGTTGAAAAACACATGCATAGTAGGGAATTTAAATTTTGAAAAGTAAATATTTTTTGGATATAAAACGATAAACATATCTAAAATTTAAATGTTAATAAGATCAAAATATCATAAATTTAAGTTGATCACTATTCTTAATCATTAGTATTTATTAACAATAAAACAATAATACATATAAATATTGAAATATGGTAAGTAATATAATATAATTATATATGGTAAGTACTACAAGATGTTAATTAGAAGTTTAACAATTCTTTTAGACAAAATAAAAAAAATAAAATTTGATGCATAATATTCTATCTAAAAGGAAAAGAATTTTTTTTAATTCCAAGTGACATTAGACTCGGTAGAAAAGGTAAAGGGGTTTCCAATGTTTGGATTCTCCAAAAGGCTCCTTGCGCGTTCCAAGCCATCAATTGAAACAGTTAAAGATCTTTCCTCAGGGTCTGGTTTATTAACACACTCTTCCAATAACTTCTTTACTTTAACTAAATTTATGAAAGATGCAATCAATAATTTCCCAGGTGCAGTATAGATAACGGTATTAAATGAGCTATAAATACCATGCATTTCACCTAATAAGCAAACAATATAGAATAATCAAAGCTAAATCAAACGATATTAGGAACCCAAATTTGAACACATGTACACCGGAATAATAAACTCCATCAATGTCACAATAAACAAACATAGTTTTTGCAATCGACTACTATTCCAAATTAACCAATTTCTCTAACCCTGTACAGACTATCAAGACATCGCCACTGTCTTAATTTCCATCTATGTTCTCTTGAAGATTCAAGGAAGCTTAACATAATATATAATATATACAATCAGATGTTCATATGATAGCTTCCTAACAGAAAATGAGATACGATAATTAATGAAGAGAGGTAATTCGGATGATACTAAGAACCTTCAAGAAGAAGATCAACCATTTAAAGCAAGCGATGATTAGACTTTGATGAGGAGATTTGCTGTTCATTAATTTGTTCTTCACTAGGGGGAATTTTGCTATATTCCTCCCAGCAGAATCCATTTCTGCCACCAAAAACTAGTCGACACGTTGACATTCTGCGATAAATTAATGTTAAAATTTTTATTTTAAAAAGTCAATAGAAGACTTCTTATTTGAATGTTCCAACATTTTAACAATGTTAATTTTGTCATATACCAAGTGAGACTATTTTATATGATAAGGTTGAAAATATTAAGTGTGTATGTACTATGTTTAGCGGATGCATAAACATTCCTTGCATCTTTTAAATATGATTGCTTCTATATACATTAAAGAAAAGAAAAGTTAATGTGAGTCCAATTTTCTTCATATGAAGCAATTAACCATTCGCAATTGAGTTGAATATCATGGCTCCAATTTATACGTTTGTTACCTATATATGTTTTGATACCTTGCTAATATTTCTAGTGTTGATCGTTTTTCTTTTAGTTGCTATGTCTAATCATAGCCTCCTTAAACACTGATGTAAATTCCATTTGATAGATACATTTGTAAAGTATAACCGGTAGAGATTTGGTGTAAAAGATTTAAGTGGAGAGTGAAGTACATGGGCGCTCAGAGAGTGTCTGGTTGATAACAGAGACCCCTTTTATGGGTTAGTGTAGTACTAGTTAACAGTAGGATTAACGACATTTTATATGTTTCAAGTTTATTTACTAACTTTTGACGGACATTTGATATCATGGCAAACCTGCTACTGGTGAGAAAGGCATGCTTTAGATTCGTGGAATAAAGGTCGTAAAAGATATTGTGAGATTACTGGGAATTGATTTGTCCCTGCTACCCCTAAGGAAGATTCTATTCAATTAACTTGACGAAAGAGGCAATCTTCCTCACTGCACCCGACTCTGACATCATTCCAACTTGGAATTATAGAGAATAGGTCTAGAAACTTGACCAAGAATGCGGGCAAACAATAGTAGGAAATAGAGCCTATTAGCCCCTTCATTAAGAACACCATGTCCACTTATGACTGAAGCAACCATATAGTAAATACATACATAAACAATTACAGAAGTAGCTTTTATTCTCTAACAGACCTTTCTTCAAACAGTTAACAAGTTTTCTCAAACAAGCAAGGAAGGTGAAAAAGAAATGTCAACCTATACACATCCAAAACATAAACACAAATCGCCATCTTCCAAACTCGAACACAAACAAAAATCCATATACCATTAACATAACACAAGATCCACGTAAACTCCATACAAAAACATAGCACATAATGGACAGCTCTTGAAAATTTAAATGAAGAACAATACCAACATAAGACACGATGCCTCGTAAATAATCATAACCACAAGATAGGAGGCGACCATAACAGATCAGAAGACAACGCTTATTTAACAATAAACTAAGAGAAAATTGGTTCGACTAACACAAAAATGAAGAGAACTTCATTTTCATATTAATAAACTAGTAGAAAACGACACTATTTTTAATTAATTCAGAAGAAATATACCATTTGGCGATGAATCAGAAATCGTTGCCAAATGGTAATTCATCGCCAAATGGTAGCCCATTTCAATTGAACTTAAACCTTTGGTGACGAAGTTATATATAATATATAAATTTATTATAAAAGTACCAATATATATGATTAAATAGACTAATATATTACAAAAGTACGAGATGAGAAAATTTATATATTATCTATAAAGTCATAAAACATTATATTAGTTACAACTATTGTCTATACATTTATATAACATTATATTAATTACCATATATAATAATTATTGCAATTTAATAAAAAATAATTGCATTATAGTAAATAATTGAAATCAATATCAAATATTAATATAATATTTTTAAAAATCAAATTTAATATTATTCACAATGATGTTAAGTATAAAAAATAAATTTATTTATGTGTAATGGCATTTCAAAAATTTATAAAACAAAAACACAAAATTTATTTATGTTACATTTTTGTACTTTTTATTAATATCTTTTAATATATATGACATGACAATTTTATATGGTCTCATAAAACTCTATTTATTATTTATAAATTCTTTACTATTTTATAGAAATGATATATTACAAAAGATTAGCAAAATTGAAAATTATGAAAATATTTATAGTATAATTTCGCCTAACATATACTTTTTACTAACAATTTTTGTAAATCATCACCTATTGTGTGACATTTGGCTATGTTTTATAGAATCGTCGCCAAATGTTGCAAAGATTAAATAAGTTTCATTTTGCCTTCTCTTCTCTTCTTTTTCTCTTCAACATTTTTTTGAATAATTCCTTTTAATATTTTCTTCTCTTCTTCGTTCATTGTGTTCTCTACTTTTTCTCTTTCATCGTCTCCCTACAATCGTAGTCAAGGTAAGTAGTTAACGCATTTGTTTTGGGTTTTTTTTTTGTTTCATTGTTGTTGATAAATGTTATGTTCATGGTCAATTTTAGGGTGAAGCTTTGAGTTGTTTGCGTTAATGTTTGGTTGTATGTGTTAATGTTGGTGAAGAAAGGGAAAAGACATAATTTTTTATAGTTAGGGTTAAATTTTTTAAGCTTATAAAGTGTTTGACGAAAGTTCTCTTAGGCTTTTAGTATTCTGCTTTGATACCGAAGGAATTATCTTTTGAAGTTATTTGCTTTGTAATTAGATTACATCAAAGCACATTAACTTAGTTGCTATTATTGTAATTGGGAGGTTTTTATTTAATTAAATTTAGTATTAGTATTAGAATTTAGTATTAGATTCTAATTCACATTCAAAGTTATTCAAAGTTATTGGAAAAAGCTTGCTTATTAGAATTTAGTATTAGAAGGTTGAAGTTTTTTTTTGCAAATTAAACATACTTGTAATGTTGTTTTTTCAAATCAAACATACGATGTAATCAAAGAAGGTTTGAAGGTCTAATGTTCTTTTTGCAAAGTTTAAATGTCTAATGGAATTTTAATACTTAATTGAAAAATATGTTTAGATTAATGTGTAAACAAAGTTTATATGTCTAATGGAATTTTAATACTTAATTGAAAAAGAAGTAAAAATTCTTAGGCATTTCAACTTTAAAGTGACTTCATTCTTGAGGTTGACAATCAAAAGAGCTTAATTGGAAATTTGAACTTTATTTCAAAGTTTTCATAATGCCAAAAATTCTTGATTTATATTTTGTGTATATACTTTCTTAACTTCCCTACCCAGGAAGTCCATATATGTTAGTTTGGGTGGTTTTAATAATTTTAAAGAGAAAATTTTAACTAAATATTTGAAATATATATATTTAAATAACACTAAATATAAATTAAATAATATAATTATATGTTTTTAACAAATACAAAATATTATTTATGGAATTGACTATATTCTTGAAACATAAAATAGCGATATTAAATTTCTAATGAATAATATATTTCTCTCAAAATAGCTTAAAATTTGGAATTTTGGTCAACATAATGCTAATGCTATTTTAATCGACAAAGTAACAAAAAATTTAAAAATGACATAAACTTGTTTGAAAAATTTTAAACTTTAAAATTAAATTGCTATTATTGAAAATTACATTAGACTTAAGTATAAGTAACTCTTAAATCTATAACTTAGAGAACGAAGATACAATAATTAATTTAGTGAGTAGACCAATAAAAACCTTGACATATTTATGGTTTATAACGTAACAACAAATGGTACGGATATCGTCTCAACTTTTTTTAGAAAGTAGAGGATTTTATTGATAGATAGCATAGGTGAAAACCATAACATGTACATCATCAATTAGTTACTAAAGAAAAACTTGAATCTAATAAATTTATCTGTCTAAAATACGAGAAGGAAGCATAAGAGAAGTACATTTTATACATGTCATTATATTACAACTAAAAGACTAGCTACCAACATCCTGGATAGAAGCTAGAAATGAACTTAAGTGAGGTGTAGTATCATATACAAATATGAATTGTTTTATCCATGAATTGTTTTGTCCATTGTAAAGTGATTTTGATAAATTCAAAATTTGAGAGCTACTTGTTTTGAAAAATTATGAGGTTTCTCTTCCTGTATAAAGCATAGGTGCCATAACATATCACCAGTTAAAGATAGTTGTGCCTCCATAATGAGTGAATATAACAGAGCTTGCATAAACAATAAATTAAGACCAATCTTTAAGTAGTATTTTAAGCTTCCATAGATTCAAAGCATTGCACTAAAGGAAGTAGAGACATTATGGTTAAAAAAAAAAAAGATGAATGAGTTTCTTCAAAGCTTGGTTATAGAGTTTGCACACATTGTTTGCTAAGATGGGACCTTTTACTCTGTCCAATGTCTACAACCTTTATTTTATTGCTAATATAGTCGAGGCTTTAAGGTAATGATTAGGGAACCAAACCATTTTCCACCATGAGATATGATCACCAAAAGGCCTGACTAATTGAAGACACGATTTTTTAATGAAGTATTTGGAGCCATGATGATTCTATTAAAGTTTATCACCTTCATTCTGATTAGGCAGATAGTATAGAAGTTGATATATATGATAAATCTGACTTTGGCATTCTAAAGGAAATGAAGCCTTAACTAATCCAGGCCTTGTAAAGTGAAAGGGGGACCCATTTTATACCAGCTATCAAACCAGAACATTGTTTTGTTTTTATTCCCAATAAATAATTTAATACCATTAGATATAAAGTCCCTTGATCTAAGAATTCGACTAAAGGACTAAGAGAAGGAAGACTTATATTTGATTCCTTATAAGGATACACTTCTAGACCTATAATGCCATCCACCACTATCTATGATGGGGTTGAATTTGGCATTTTGAAGGAAATGAAGCCTTAATTGATCTAGGCATTGCAAAGTAAAAGAGGGACCCATCTTGTACCAATTATCAGACCAAAACATAGTTTTATTTCATTCATAATTAAGAATTTGATACCATTTGACATAAAGTTCCTTAATAGAGGAATCTAACTAAAGGTCTAAAAGAAAGAATAAGTACACTGTGTGACTATTGTTTATGTCAGAATGAATCCAATCCACCTAAATGGACTTATTATCAATGAATAAATTCCATATCCTATTAGAAGATTTTTTCAAGAATTTTAATGAGTTAATACTGAGGCCTTCTTCATGTTTAAGAGAGCAAACTTTAGATCACTTAACTTTAGTACCAAAATGATTATTAATAGAACCTGACGATAGATGATTCTTTATGATTTTCTCAATATTTTTAGTCAAATTATGATATTAGAATAAATGGAAACACCAGTGTGAATATGGAGGCTGCTGAAAATGAAGGTGACTAGTTGAAGTCTCCCTAAGAAAGAAAATTATTTGTCATATTACCAATTCTCCTATGTATAACATCAAAGAAAGGTAGGCATTCATGTTTTAGTAAGCCTTTTATTAAATATAGGAATTTAGGGATGACAATGGGACGGGTCAGCCTGACCTCATTTAAAAAAATAACAAAACGATGTCGTTTTGTGCCTTTCAATCGAGTCACGGGTCGGGCCAGGCCAAGCAAGTTGGGCCATATTTGACAAGCTCCTATCCTGAAATGACTAGCCAGCTTGCTCAGCACCTCACGATGGCCCTTCAGTTGATATCTGATCCAGCTGGAAAGTTCTCATAGAGCTAAACCTATTGCCCTTTTTACCAAAAATTCCTTAACTTAACGTTAAAAAGATATAAGCAGTGTAGTTTTTTTAAAAAACATTTTTATTAAAATTTCGATAACACAATGGCTATATTTTGAACTACCCAAAATTTTCAAAAGCCCTATAAAAGTGCGTAACACTTCTATAATCATCTCAAAATCTCCACTACAAATTTTGGACTTTAAGTCCATTCACAAGCAATTTTAACAATCACGTACAATAATATTATAAAATCAGGCATATTCATACGTTTAGCATCAAAACATTCATATACATGTGTTTTTTACACAAAATACAGTCCAAAACATATTTATAAAGATGCAAATGTTCTCAAAATATTTATAAGGCAAAGATGCCTACACAGCAGCACTTGACGAAGTTGACTATTTGTGAAGTGGAGTCCTTGCTACTGAAGCCCCTGATCATGCACCTAAGAGGTTGCATTTAAAAACAGAAAAGAGAGTGTGAGCTAAAAAGCTTATGAGTGCTAGAATTTCTATTCAAATCATATTTAATTATTTAAACCTCCCTAAACCAAATTTATCTCAATTTGTATAATTCAATATTTAATATAAAACATATATGCTTCCCGAAATCAAGTTTCTCAAATCGTTTTCAAATAAATAGTGGAGGCATTAAAAATGTCATGAATTTCTTATACGACATAGCCTATCACTAACTTTTTTGCCATATGAGACCCTCAGGCATAAAGTCACAGATCTAGTTTTGCATCGTTTACCCGCAACTAGTTAATCACTAGTGACGGAGGTGGTTTTACATCGCTTACCCGCACTAGGATAACCATCATACAATAGTAGTTATGAAGCTAGTTTTGTATCACTTACCCACAACTAGTCAATTACTAGTTATGGAGCTGGTTCTACATCACTTACTTGTACTAGGTTAACTGCTATATACTGGTAGTTACAAAGCTGGTTGTACATTGCTTACTTGCAACTGGTCAACCACTAGTTATGGAGCTGGTTCCATATTGCTTACCCATACTAGGTTAACTGTTATACACCTGTATATTAATATGTATAAAACCAATCTGTATACCATAGGCTAAAAACTATTTCCTTTTTATCATCCAATAACATCATCTTAATATAAACTCAAATCATATAAGATTTAACTTTCAAACTTCAATTCATATATTGCTAAAAACATAAAATTGTAGTAGCAATATTAACTTATAGTGCATCGTTCCCATAAAACTCATAATCCATATTCACTTCACGATAGAATAGAAATCATTTTCATAAAATACATTTAAAATGCACTCACTGGTAAGCAACTTTATTGCCAAGCACACTCACTTGTTCTATGCCTTTCCTTTACCTACACAAGTGCATTTCACTTAGGCATTTATTTCCAAATTTGAAAATAAGACATTAACACTATAAATTCGGTTTAATCGAAGTCGAGATTATTATTTAATCACGTAACAAGTACACTAATCGTATTTTTGTTTACTACTAAAAGTTAACCTATTATTCTCTGTTTACAATTCTAACTTCAAAAGTCACTTAAAATCATATATTTACCCGTTCTAATTTATCAATTTCTTCAAAACACTATCTCATTCAATTTAATTCACTATATTATGATGATGTATGATGAGTCACAGATATGGCCTATGTCCAGAAGCTATACCTCCATTTGTTACTTACTTTTCACGTAGAAAACGTTCAAATTAGGCTTTTAGGTCTTCTATACATTTGTTCCTTATGTATCTAGTTTCCATGTCATCAAAAATCAGACCATTTGAAGTTCTAATTTAAGAAACATGCACAAAATGTGACAAGCTGCTCCAACACAAGGGTAACATCAATTCATCATTTTTAATCTTAAATTACAATATGATTTAGCCAAAAATAGGTAGGGTCTCTTCTAAGAATTTATATTACTATGTCTTAGGTTTCATATCCAATTAGAATCACCCAATTTGGAGGTATGTAGGCCAAGTTATATTCAAAACAAGATGTTTGGTTCAAGTTATCCAAGAACCAAATACAAACATTCACTAAACATAATTCTTTCTCTTGTCATATTCATCCCTTAAATGCTTCCAAACGTATTATCTACTCCATGGCAAGTCAAAAAAAAACATCATTTATCTTACATGAATCTATCCCACTAAAAGACCCCAAAGCTAGAAATTTAGTTTAGGAAAACTTACCAATTTGTCTTCCAATCTCTTGGCATTTGATGAATACCTCCATTTGATCAAGATCTCTTCAATTTAAGCTCCCATGAAAAATAGTAGCTGCACTCTTCTTCTGCCTCCTTGGCTGAATGTCCCTTCTTCTCTCTTCTTTTCTCCCTTTTGTTTGGTCTCTCATGTTTTTGTTCAAATGAAGATAAAAATCTTGCTTTATTCTTTTTAATGCTCATTTAATAGATTCCACACTTCACCTTCCTATTGGTTCTCTTCTAATGACTCATTCTTCCACTAACACCATACAGAATGAGCAAATTACTCTCAATGGCATGTAAAAAGACCAAATTGCCTTTTAATGGCATCCAAAAAGACCAAATTGCCCTTTATTGAATTTAATTCATCAACTAACCGAATTTAATTATGAAAATATTATGCATCCATCTTACCATCGAATTGACTATGAAATAATCTAATTAGGGTCAATATTTATTGATTGGATGCTTTAAAAATTTTCGATTGAGTTTAAAATCATTAATACCCATTACTTTCCAAAAAGGGCATTTTAGTCCTAAACTTTTAAAACTTTCGAAATCCATCCTATGCCACTTATTTTCAATTAGTTTCAGTATCATGAAACTCTAATACTTATTCCAAATATTTAACATTATTTCAAGGTTAGGTTCCAAAAAAATTCACTATTCATCTAAAAATACTATTTACCGAACATGAAAATTTTTATACAATGAATGGAAAGTTTCGAGTTTTACAATATTTGCCATCCCTATAGGAATTCCCAAATAAGGGGAGTTCTTAATACTTAGGCCCATATTTAGAAGAAAATGAGCAGATTAATCCCTATCTGTTGGGCCCCAAATTGTTTTTCTTGATGTTATTAAGCATGCATTAAGTTGATTGTATTAATTGTGTCATAGTTTGATTTTATTGGAAATGTTAGTGGAAATTAAGATTAAAATTGAGATTTGTGTGGAATTAGTGGTAACAAAGAATAAAAATGTATAAGGGTAATTGTATGAGGGCATTATAGGAAGTTCACTTGAGTTGGGAAGATTAAGACTAA
>JANZLD010000007.1:3586937-3617222 GCA_026413575.1 Erythroxylum carthagenense
ATTAAATCAATTAAGGCAAAATAAAATGAAATTAAAGTAAGCGAGTAATTAAATAAATTCATAAATAATAATAATAAAAAAAATTTCGGGGCCCAACAATAAAGATCTTCATTCCGGTAAATATTTAAAAGCATGTTACACTTTGGACAAAAAACAAAAGGAAATGTTTTGTGAATGGTTGAAAAGTCTAAGGTTTCCCTATGGTTATGTTTCAAACTTGGCAAGGTGTATGGACATAAGGAAGTACAAATTATTTGGCATGAAAAGTCATGATTATAATGTGTTTATACAAAGGATAATTCCAATTTCATTTCAGGAGTTGCAACTGAATAAGGTTTGGGAAGTAATAACAGAATTAAGTTTATTTTTCAAAACTTTAATATCATCTGAAATTAAGTTGGCGGAAATGGAAAAACTATAAAGAAAAATTCTAGTAATTTTGTGCAAGTTAGAAGGAATTTTTCCTCCAAGCTTCTTTAACTGTATGGAGCATCTACCTGTGCATTTAGGACATGATAAAAAACCAGCCAATCCAATTCAATATCGATGGATGTATCCGTTTGAGAGGTAATTCAGCAAAAATGATTGTAACTGAAGTAATAACATGTTTTACAACTAAATTGTAATAGCCCTATTATCTATAGGTATTTGCGTCACTTGAAGAAAAATGTCAAAACCAAGGCTAGAGTTGAAGGTTCCATATGTAATGCTTATTTAATCAAGGAAGCTAGTACATTTTGTTCATATTATTTTGAGCCACATATTCACACAAGAGAAAGAAAACTTCCTCATAATGACGATGGGGGAGGAACAACTGATGCTGATGGTAACTTATCCATTTTCATATATCCTAGATGAACATATGGATATCCAATAAGAAGAATGTTAATAGAAGAAGAAATTGAGGCTACCCATGGTTACGTTCTATTGAATTATCAAGAGGTTCAACCTTTCATGGACTAAGTTGAAATTGATTATTTGGTTTATAAAATTTAGTGTTATTCATTACTAAAATACATAATAATGTTTTAGATTATACGAGTAATTGTTACACGAGCTAATGCTCGATAAAATACGTGATGATATTAATAAAGAAGTTAGAAGACACTTTGCTTAATGGTTCGAGAAATATGTAAGTTTTCATTTACAAATATTGAAATGATTGAATTATAAGATTTAAGTGTTCAAATGACATTATAGTGTTTGATATGATAATTTCTTTTGTGTAGGCCTTAAAAAATCCAATAGAGAACAAGTTCATACGTGATCTTGCAAAGGGACCTCTTTGAACTGTTAAATCGTATCTAATGTAATGGATACAAATATCATACATAATATCATGGTCATAGCATAGCAATAATAAGTAGTGGAGTTTACATACAAGGAAAATTGATGGATTACTATAGTAAAATTATTGAGATACTTGAAATTCAGTACCCTATATCGTCAATAAAGTGAATTGTGATATTTAAGTATGACTAGTTTGATCCAACTCCAAATGTTGGTACAAAAGTGCATAGTTGATATAATCAAGTTGAAATCAACAAGTGAAGAAGATTGAGACAATTTGAACCTTTTGTGTTGGCAACACAAGCAATTCAAGTGTATTTTGTCCCTTTTCCTAACTTATGAAGAGATAAGTCAGATTGGTTGGTCGTTTGTAAAGTTAAACCTAAAGGTGTTTTTGAATCATTTGGAAAAAGATAATAGAGAATTGAAAGTGAAACATTTCAGGAAGATGTTTATGAAATAAATGCATCTGCCACATATGAAGATAATGAACCTTTGAATGATTCATCTAATGAACATGTTGAAACTTCATATAGAGAGAATGACGAGGGTGAGAGATCTAAAGAGAAGCCTGAGTTTGATTCTTATTTTTCATAAAAAGAAGATGATTTTGATTGACAATTAAGTGATGATAGAGATTAATTTATGTTTATAATTGGATATTATATTTAACAAATCAATTATTTCCTTTTCAATATATTGTGTAAAATATGAATTTCAGGTTGAAATATGCAACCAAAAAGAAAACATGACATAATGCGACCAAGGTTCAGACAACAATTCAGGGGTACTTACTATCCAGGTGAAGCAACACATTCTACAGCTAGAACAGAATTACCTCCTCCCCCTCCAACTACTACACTTGCAGATGAGGCATCACCTTCCGTAATTGCTGCTACACCATTCACCACCCCTACATCATCAACTACCCCTATAGCGATAGAGATATCAGGGGTAAACAATATGGATAAAGGCGGCAACAGCTAGCCTAGAGTTGAGGGACCTGATGGAAGAACTTACATCACAATTATCAATAATTTATAAGTGAAAATACATGAAACACTATATGTTTATAATTAAGTTATAGGTTTAAATTTTAAAAATGGTATAAAATTATTAGTTTTTATATTAAGTTGATTCCATCTAGACTGTGCTTAAAAACATGACATCCAAATTTAAGGAGAAGATTGATCGTAAGGGTTATGTGTGGAAAATATCTCTCAGGCCACAAGAGAATTTTACTATCAGGAGTTTGAGGCATAAAAGAATTATTATTTTCTTTTTTAATTCATTTTTATACATTAATTTGATAAATATTATTACATTATAAGTATTTATCGAATTTTTTTTCCTTTTGTTTCAGAAAGAATCGTAAGGGTTATGTGTGGAAAATATCTCTCAGGCCACAAGAGAATTTTACTATCAGGAGTTTGAGGCATAAAAGAAGTATTATTTTCTTTTTTAATTCATTTTTATACATTAATTTGATAAATATTATTACATTATAAGTATTTATCAAATTTTTTTCCTTTTGTTTCAGAAAGAATTTTTTTAGGATTCTGAATTTGACGCAGTCATTAATAAAGTATAGGAGAGAGGAGCACGTACACATTATCAGGACTTTGTTGGTCTGATACACAAGGTTGGTATACAACTACCTTATATTTATGAACAAATATGGAGTCATTGGCAACAGTATTGGACATCACCTGATCCTCCATGTCTGTTAGTAGAATTATGCTCTGAAATGGACATCACCTAAAGCAATGTCCATTTTAGAGCGTAATTCTACTAATAGATGTAGAGGACCGGGGGGAGAGAGTCTTTTCATACATATGGGAGGATCTATTACCCACCATGAGTATGCAGAGAGACTAGTAAGTATTTACACTTTACATTATATTCTGACTCTTTTACTTTGCTGTATTTCAATTTAAATTAATGTGTAAATTTTGGAATGAAAATATATGTATTATAGAGAATGGTAATGTTATAAATATCTAGTGTCATATATGGTTGTGTTGTTGAGTTATTTTCTTTATTCAACAAGGGGTACATATCATAAAAATAAAGAAAAATCTGTCAAAATTTTTACAAATTCTAGTTCACTTATAACATTTTATTCTTATGTAAGAAAAGTCTATGGGTATAAGGCCTACACTTTGTCAGCTCTTTTTGCACACTCACACTAAGAAGCATGATGGTGCAAGATTCATCAACACCCAATGTAGAGAATTAAATGCATGTGAAATTTATGGTTTAATATTAATACTTAATAATTATCACTTACTAATATAAACATTGCTTTCTGATAGGGGCAAATACAAGAAAGCATTCAACGACAATCTTAATAGTCTGAAGATGATGAGACTTAAACTTATCTTTATGCATTGGATGGTAGGGACCATTTTGGAAGGATATTTGGCTTAGGTTCATTTAAGAATACATGTTATTTGCAATCCTCCACGTCCAGTACAACAATATCTAATAAGCGGTTGACAACCAATAAAGTCCATGAGCTTCGAAGCACAGTGTAGACATTGGAAACTTAGTTGCAACAGTCAATGGAGTACATATCTCAGCTTTGTAATGAGATGGATGAGTTGAAGGGGAGGGATAGCACCTCATTGCAACAATCAGAACATCCACGGTCACCAAATCAATAGTGTACTCGTAGTCATTTCATTTGAATTACAAATACTTAATATGTACAATTTAATGTTTTTATTAACAATTAAGATAATTTTAACTTTATATCATCAATCAACTTTCTGTTTAAACAAATTAAATGTATAAACAAATTAAAATACTATGCACATATAATTCATAACTGTTTAAATTATGCATCAACCATAAGATCATCAAATAAAATTTAATGATGGGATTTTTTAAAAAAGTTTAAAATATTTACTGATGGAAAACATAAGTATATCAGTAAAATCAATTATATTTACTGACAAAAAACAACAAACCGTCAGTAATATTGACAACCCATCCAACTTTATCGACAAGATTTGCCATAGAAAAATCATCGGTATATGCATTGACAGAATAATCATAACCGTCGGTATATTCACCGATGGTCATAAAATGTTTGTCAGTAAATTTACCGATGAATATTTTTTTATTCGTAAAAAATTATTACCTACAGTTGTTTTATGACGCCTTTGTCCGTCGGTAATATCTGTTGCTAAACGACATTTTTCTTATAATGAACTCTCATAACACTACCACCTTTGAGTAAATAGATCACTTGAGCAATAACTTTCCTCCATCTAACACCTTTATGCACGCCTTAAAATTTTATGTAAGGCCAACACCTTTGAATAGAATAACGAAACATAAAATTAGAGACATCCCCCAACATGTAAGCAAAACAATTCCAAACACTGGCTCAAAAGGCTACTTTGGTGACTACGTCCTCATCAGCACTCAAAAGGTCCACAAACACAAAGGATACATCTTTATGTTATCCTCACATTCTTTATAGGCGTATGGCATATGAAAATGTAGTATCAATAAATGCAAAACCCGAATGCACAGTCTCATTGTCACACACTCGTGTTGAAGACATTCTCTGAAAACTTTATTTGAGACTTTCAAAGCAAAAAATCTCATTAGTCTGACTATCGTGTGTTACCGGACACTGAACTAACCATATGAGACACAAGAACCTCATGTATCTCCCTTATGGCAAGTTTGTTGCACGAAAATTCACTCAAAATGGCTTTAGAATGTCTTAATTCCTTTTCCGAGTGACTATTATGCGATCCCAAACACTAAACATGAGACTCGAGACACAAAACCTTAGAGTATCTCCCTCATATGATGTCCGAAACATGAAATTCACTCGAAATAGGCTTCATAATGGCTTAATTCCTTTTTCTATAGTTAAATTTTAATTTATTACTAATGTAATAAATCCAGAAAAAGGAAAACTCACTTTTTGAATTTTTCGGACCTGTAAAACTGACCTAAACCTCCTCGAGACATCCTTACAGGAAATTTGAAATTTTTTGCTTTTTTAATTTTACTATAGCAATGTGAATCATGTTGTTTTTAATATGAAACCATAATCTCACATGGACTTCTTCACACCATTCTACGAACCTTAAGGTCTTACACATGAATATTTGAAGTAGGAGAAAAACTTACTACAACCGGTCTAACAAAACGATACTGTAACAATTGGGAGAGACCTTATCTAACTCTATTTGTCAGGTCAATCACTCATAAGTATTACTTGATGGACTTAGAAGTATATTTGATTTTAGATATGTACAAATTAATCTAACTTATATAGTTTGGATTGCTTAAATTAAAATAATTAAAAGGTTTCAATTTTTAAGAATAAGCTTTGTAAATGAGTTTTAAATATAAAAATCAAGTTAAAAATCTAATGATAGAGATAAATTATATAAAAATCTCATAATAATTTAATTCGACTTATTTTATTTATAGTTATGGTAGAAGATGATTATAAATAACTATTTGGCTCTTCAACTCTTTATTATGTTTCTCATTTATATCAGTGGTATAGATAGAGAGAATTTATATCTCTTACATTCTTAATTCTTACAAATAAACAAGTCCAATGAATTGTTTGTATTAGGGTTATAGATTTTATATATATATAAAGCTTATAACAAAATATGCATAAAATTTAATATGTTTATTATCAAAAGATGTGAACATTTAATATTGCATATAACTATTGTGCTATTTTGAGATTCAAATTAATAGTTATTAAGTTTAGTTATATTAGGAAGTGATTTATCTGCAATTAAGAAATCATACTTTATTTATTATTCACAATAAATCATTTGTCGTGAAATATTATAGTCCATATTCTTATTTATTTAGAAAATAAAGGAGTTGTATTGATTATTAGTTCCTACAAAGAGATATACATAATTTTAAGATTAAGGGCTCATTCCTCTAAGGTCTCATATGTTCTCTCAATTTTAATATATTTACCATTGTCCAAGATGTGTTTACTTTTGGCTTCACATTCCAAAAGTTTTTGCACTTTAAAATTTTGTATATAAACCACCTTTACCTACAAGGCTTCCTTATCTTTTAGCAATCCCTAAACTCTTTTTATTATAAGACTTCTTTGGTAAGCTTTATTCAAATATACCCCAAGTTGCCTTCAATTTTTTTTTTAGGAGAACATGTTTCACTCCATCTAACCTTAGTTACTAAATTAATAGTAGCTTCACCAGACCGCATAAATGATATGAGAATCTTTTTAATTTTTTTGACTAGGTTTATAGTAAGATATATATACAAGGTTTAATAGATGTGTATAGAATTTAGAACAGAGTTAATGAGTTAGGTTCTTCCAACATAAGATAAGCTTTTCTTACACTAAGAATTGACTCTCTTTGGAATCTTTTTATTTATTGGGATGAATTTTCTATAAGTTAGACTTTTGTGGGAGATTGGAACTTTTAAGTATGAAAAGGAGGTTTCTTGATTGAGAGACTAGTGAGAAATCCAAGAAGCCAAATGAGCTACATTGGATGAGATAATGATAATAGTTTTTGTCTTTATTCATAGTGAGGCCTAACAAATCCATGAATATTCTTAGAGAAGTTATTAGAACTATAATAAAATTGAGATCAACACTTAATAGGAGAAATAAATCATTTGCAAGTGATAAACTATGACTTTTTAATAGCTTGCATTTTTAATGATACTTAAATGTCTTCCCTTTTCTATAGTTTTCCCTATCAGCCTATTGACAAATTTAATGCAAATTGATGAATTAACTTAACTTAAATTATCTTAAATTAACTTAGTGCCTTAAATTATCTTAAATTCAAGTCCTTGGTATCTCAATTTATCTTTGTAGGTTTTCCATTAATAAAGATGCAAAACAATTTAGTCTTATGATAAGTATGTAAATGATAAATTGCCAATTGATTTAGTTAAAAGCTTTGCAAAAATCCATTTTAATAATATCTTGTAAGGAATTCTTCCTTTTATAATTCTTGAGAGATTTTAGCAAGTAAAAAGTTATCTCGAATTTGTCTTCCATTTATAAAAATACCTTCAGATGGATGAATGATAAAGTTTAAGACAACTTTAAGTCTTGATGCCAACAACTTGTCAATGATCTTGTATATTATATTGTAACAAGATATAAGTCTAAATTTATTCAAGAAGCTAGGGTTAAAGGAATTAGGAACAAGGCTAACGAATGTCTTGTCAAGTTCCTTGAGCATTTCCCCTTGATGAAAAATTCAATGACAAATTTTATTATAATATCCTTGGTGAACCTCCAACACTTTAAAAAAATGCATTAGTGTCATCCAGATTTAGGAGCCTTATTAGCATTTAATTAAAAGAGGGCCTTCTCTCTCTCTCTCTCTCTCTCTCCCTCTCTCTCTCTCTCTCTCTCTCTCTCTCTCTCTCTCTCTCTATATATATATATATATATATATATATCCCATTAAAAGGAGTGAGCAAGAAACATCCATCAAAATTAGAGTGGTTTCAGAAATAATAGAATTGATGATTTGTGGTGACGAGAGGCAAGTAGAAGAAAACTATATGCTATTTGAGAAATAGTAGAAGACAAGTTCTGATAATTCCTTTTGAGAGTAAACCATGACACTATAGGGAGGTTGGAGAAAGGTGATTCTATTCATATTTTTTCTTAAAAGGCATTAATTATGAAACAATGCTAATTCTTAAACGGCATGCATGAATTTTAAAAGAATGCTAGGTACTTATCCTCATTTAATAATCACTAAACATTTGATATTTCCTTAAGGATTGAATAGTCAGACTTTAGGGGTCTAGTTTAGACAATACTCTTTGTTATTTTAAGATTTAAGAAACATAGTAAGGTTTTTAGGACGCATATAGACTACAATTGGTAATCTAGTTTATGAAGTTGTTGGAATTCAATTTTTGTTTAAGGGTACTTAAATTATTAAATTATTCAATTACATTACAACGGTACCACACTTTTTGTTATATATTAAATTAAAAAATTAGATAGATTGGAGAACTTCAGATGTGGAACTATAAATTGTAGCTAGTAAAAAATAGAAATTTATATTTATTTTAAATCCATTTCATAAATGTGTTCAACAACAAATAATTTTTTTATAAGTGATTTCAAATAAAAGTGATGTTTAAGAATTGACCTAGTTTACTTTTATAAATTTTTCTAAATAAAATATTATATAACTTTGTAAAAGATCTTATGCGATCACCAACTTTTTATTATGAATTGCATAAATTTTTGTTTAATACATAAGAATAATTTCTAAAATCTATCAACTAAAACAAAAAAGACAAATTTGACTTTATATGTTTATCTTGAGCTTTAGTTGTGCCTAAACTGGTACATTTGTTAATATGGGATTGTGACGCAATTTTATTGTTTGACATATCAATTATTTGGTTAAAACGAAAAAACCAAGGAAATGGTGTATAATGGGAAAAGTGGTTTATGCATGTAGTGATATAGTGAACACAGAAGGAATCACACGCATAACAGAATTTGTTTTTTCATTAACTTATATTTAATTTTAGTTAAAAATTTTATGTTAACTGCATACTTCAAATTTTACTTGAAATGTTTTTAATAATAACTAGTTAGTTGTAGTTAGTACATAAATTACTACAAATGATATATTATAATACCCTACCTTTTGGTGACCTATAATGAACGTAATAAGTCCAATTTTTCAATTAAAAATTATATTGATTTGTTTGATATTATGCATTATTATGTAATTTTTATCTATGTGTGAAATTGGAATAGAATGGAGGAAATTAGTGAATAAACATGTTTGTGTAAAATTGAATTCAAATGCAGGAAATTAGTGAACAAATATGTTGGTTCAATTTTGTGACATAATTAAACGTTGTTTGATAATTTAAACATAAATTTTATCTTGAAGTAATTGAATAGGTAATAAAAATATCTATTAATCATAAGAAGACAATATAAGCATATTTATTAAGTCCAAATGTTGATATGTTTATCCAACAATGAACTAACAATTGATTAAACTATATATCAAATTAAATGCCAATCTTTTTTAATATTTACAATCATAGAGAAAAGCGAGAAGAGTTCTAAAGTGAGAAAGAGACTTTTGGACCTGGAATCAAGTGAAACTTTAAATTTTAGATAAAAACAAGAATTGACATAAGATTAAAGAATTTTAAAATGAGAAAATTTAAGAAAGTTAAAAAAGTATAAAGGAGTTAATTGGTGCCTTTGGATCTAATCTTAAACTATTTGAGTTACAAAGTAAATGTGATCTTATAAATTATTTGTTATCTAATTAGATTAAATAATTTTCAACTTAAGATTTAATGATATATATGTTAGAAGAGATTACATAGAGATTGAGTTAGGGTTTGAGGGTAAGTTTGGAAAAATGAGTTAGTTGACTATGGACAAGTATTGATTAGTTATTTTTATAACATTTGAGATTTTGTGGGTTATTAATGATAAGATTGAGTGAGAATTTAGTGTCGGAAATTATAGAACCTATATTAACCAAATATACATAAGAGATGAGAATATAGATAAGAGATGGGAATTAACTAAATTAAGTTTTAATATGCAAATTTTCACCTTATTTCTTTCATAAACTTAGCAATAGGGTTGTCTGATCCGACATCTTGCCTCCTTCACGCATCATCACTACCGATCACTCCAATCTCTCTCATCGATCCTCCCTCCTCATGCGTTATCACTACCAATCACTCTAATCCCTCTTGCCAATTTGGCTTCCAGTCCTTCAACATAATTGTTCTCTCCAACAATCGGTAAGTAGGTTGACGTTTGAGGTATGTCTAGGATATAAACCTAGAAAAATCTGTTTTTTTAGTCCACTTAACTTACCGACTTGATATTAGAAGGTTTTTTTGCGTTCATTTTAGTGATTTTATTTCTTTAACAACCAGCAATTCTTCATAGGGTTTCGTTTATACATGTTTTCATGCATAATTTATGAAAATTCATGTCTATGAATTCCCTTTGTGATTAAAACAATACGAGAAAATGGCAACAACATACAAAATTATGAAACAATGAACCCGAGATTGGAGGAATTCCAAGAGTAAATCCATAAGATCATAATCACTCTCTCATCTAAGAAAGTCAAGAACCTCAAGAAAGGTTTGTTCTTTTCTCTATCTATCTTGTATTATGCTTGTCAAAGAACTCTGTTTTAAACTGGAATGCGCAAGTTTTTTGTTGGATCAAACTCATTTCACTTTCATCACTTAAAATTTGTTTACTATAATTGTGATGTATAGAGAAACCATTTTCATGGCATATTTGAGCTACTGGATTTTTTGGTTGTGGTTAATTGGAAAGAAGAGTAATGTTTATTCGTGGTGGCTTGTTGAATTTGACGGTGCTTTGTTTAAATGACCAATTTGTATTAATTTGGTTTCATGGTGTTAAGGATAAGAGATTGAGAGTTAAGGGACCAGTTAGGATGCTTACCAAAGTTCTTCACATTACCACCAAGAAGTCTCCTTGTGGTGAAGGCAACTTATCTTGCAACTCAAATATTTTGGCAATTACCAACTATATATCATTGAGAAATATGTAGTTTTTCTCTAAATTCAAATGTCACATTATCTCTATATTAATTTATAAATAACCCTTTTAATGATTGTTAAGAAGGTTTTTCGTTTTGAGGTCTTTTAGGGTGTGACTAGTCATGGTATAGTTTAAAAGGAGATTAGTTTCTTCATCATCATTGTTTCCAAATCCAGGAACCAACACTTAGGACAAATTCGAGCTATGAGTCCACAAGCATGTCATTGACCTTTTCAGTTTACCTAATGTGGTGAAGCAAATCATTTCCATTACAATTGAACCTGGTGTTGAAGTTAAAGTTACTATTGTAGATTCGTAAATGTTCTGTGCTTCTTTAGTACTTTGTTAACATCCCTTTTGAGCTTTGGTTCAATGGATGTTGGATTACAACTAATGGATGATTCCTTATGATCTTGAGAGAGTACTTGTAGGTCCAATGTAGTATTATTGGCTTTGAAATTAAAGGTTTTGTTATGGAGAATGAGAAATTTTTGTTCGTGTTTACTTCCCAGGTCAAATTGTTAAACAAATGTTTTGAAATTGGTTATTAAAGATTATTAAGTTTTTAGAGGCAAATTGTCCATGCATAATTGGTTCTTCTTAACATTCTTTTGATAGTATATTCTTAACTTTTCAACTACAGGGCATATATAGTTGCTAATGTACTAGAATTGCCTTAGACAAGAATCTAATCTAAAAGTTGAGACATAATATTCGTTTGACATTATTTGGAATGGCAATGCATACCATTATGAACGAAGTCATAATCAACAAACTATTAATGAGTATCCACTTATGAGCAGATTAATATTTGCAAATAAAATTGCATTAGTGTCAGCTAATGATCATTAAGGTATGACTCTCAAGCATCAATTGTACAAAACTTAACCACACCAACTGTTGAAAATAAATAAACCATATTAATGAAAAAAATTTTCTGCCGATGAATCACAGTTGCATCTGCATCATCCATGGTAAAACCCTTTGGATTATCATTCCTTCCTTGCAACATCTGACCCAATTAAGGCCAGATGTGGTTAGTAAAAATGTAGCTAAGAAAATTTTGCAGAAGATGCTAACATATTACCAATAAACATAATCTAAATTCTGTAATGCAAAGTTTCATAATTTGGGGTCAAATAAGAATTCTCAAATATTCACTAAAATTACCAAGGAAACTCAAAACGGATTCATTTTAACTATTAAAAAATGTTCATTGTCCCTCTTCACTATACGTCAATACAAAACAATAAGAACTTCTATAACTTATAAGTTCTGAGTTGTACATCAATATTGAATGTAACGTCACAAAACAAGTTTTGGCCTAAGCACAAAAGTGCCTACAATGGTGGACTTACTGCAAAGCAAGATCATCGGAATGTGTTAAGAGTGTAAGCAATAAAAATCAAACTAAAAGAGTAATGTATATAATAACTAAAGGATTTGTTGAACAAATGATCACAAAATAGAAGCACAACGAGCCCATAGATCACGTGACCATGGAATTCAGTATACCAGCAACTTTAATGTCAAAGGTAACAATAGCACATAATTCCTACAGAGTCTTATGATCCCTAGTTATGTATATATCATCTTCTCCGTAGTTTGAACTTTGAACAACATGGTTAACCTAAGCTTGTATTTGGAGTTTCTCTGAAGTTGTTAACGCAAAAATCTCCAAAAACACAAGCACCCATTCACCTCAAACTTCTAAGGAGAAATCTCATACTACGTAGAAAACTCACACTACTAGAAGGCAGATCAGTGATGATGCATGAATGGATTGGAGTGATCGATAGTGATGATGCATGAATGGATTGGAGTGATCGATAGTGATGATGCGTAAAGGAGGCAAGACACAAATTGGATAACATTTGGGTAAGTTTTTTAGAGAGAAAGAGAGGGTAAATATACCAAGGATTAGAAATAAATTTAGGATTTTGAAATGATTTTTTTTGTTTTTTGAAAATCCACATCAATCATGTGTGTTTAACGTGGCATTTACAAATCAACTAGCATGTCCATAACGGCGCGTGTATAATACTTCCTAATTTCTATCCAAAATAACCTAACATTAAGCAAAGTAGACTAATGAACATTTAGGCCGTTATTGAGCAGCTTAAAAGGTTTCATTCTAAATTTATCAAAACCAAAAAGGATTGGCCCAATTTGAGCTTTTAGCCCTTAGTTATAAGTTAATGAGATTGTTTTTCAAAACTATTCTAAATGGAATAAGATTTTGTATGTTTCTTATATAATATTGCACACGGATGAACAAACTTGTAACTTATTTCGCAATGTGTAAGTTTTTATAAATGCAAATGAGAAGCATAAGCCTTTTAAATAGTTTTTAACTTATTTAAGTCATGATATGTGTGTGTGTGTGTTTTTAAAAATATGATATGTGTGACCTAATAAAAAGAATGCATCATAAATTGTTACAGAAGAAAACTAGGGGGAAAGTGAATGTAAAATCCACTAACTCATGTGGGATTTTATTATAAATGAGTTACTCCTTGAATCTTGACTAAGAGCTTAATATATAATGTTTCGATAGACACAAGACTTGAAAAATAAGACATACGAATGAAATTACAAAATAACATTCATGAGCAAATAGATTCACATGAGATGCTTGTATAATTTTTTTAACTTAAATATTATCCTAGATATTTGATTTTGAGATTTTCTGATTATAAGAACTGTAACAAGTACAATTTTAATGAGTTAATTTGTACTCAATTATGTGGGTCACCATTTTCTTAATTTGTTGTTCTATTTTTAAAAAAGAGTTAATGATATGGATAAATGTTCAAGATGCATTGTTTTCACAAATCCTCTGAATCGTGGCACGAGACCTTTGAGAAATGCATGCGCTAAAGATGGCATGAGCAATTGTAAAGGTTTACTTGTGACTGAATTTGTACACGTTCTACTAATTACGTATGAAAAGCTTTAAACAAAATTGCTATGGGATTGACATACAATGCCATCCCAACCGAGCAAATGCCAAAAACCATACCAAAAACACGCTTCTCCGATAGTCTTCCAATTGTGAAGCTTACTGAGATGGTAAGCCAAATTGCATCCCGCAGTCCTCCAATCAACAGTCCTTTTTTCTTTTTTTTTTTTACTTTTTGTTAAGAAGGTAAGCAAGATTTCGAAGTTCTTCAAATGCATGCATTGTTTCTCCATCAAAACCCCCAGCAAACTGCACCGAAAATGAAAACAGCCAATCCATGGTCAAACTCGTTTCTCCTAGCTATAAATCAACAAAATTGTATGTTTGTTGAACCTGATGAATTCTGAAAGCGAATCTGACTCCCTGAAGTAGCATGTAGTCCAGTGCAGGATCCTTTTCAACCGATGATTTTGATTGAATTTCCATAGCCACCCTCTTCATGTACTTTTGTGCCAACTTAACTGATCCAAACTTTATCTGCAGGATCAACGGTTGTTAACCAAATCAGTCTCTAGACAAACAAACTGATGGAAATTCTGAAGCAAACTTTATAGCTCTAGGAATAGATCATCCCCAACGAACGAGAATGCTAAAATGAAAACATAAATTCAGAAATGAGGTGCTTAAACTAGGTTTCTCAAAAGAAATTGCTTAATCGTGAAGATCTATACTTTGTATTTCCTTTCCTTTCACTTTGGTGATCTATTTCTCACCACTCAGTCCACTTAATCAGAAGCTATCAGCAGTTGGTTTTGCCTTTAGCTTACCTTGCTAACGATCCCACTTTCAAGCATCCAATCTGTGGGAATTTTGAACTCTTTGCAATTGCGCATTAATGATTCTCTTGTCCTTAGAAGATTGTGTACACTACGTTCCATCCTGACAAAGGTGCATTAAACACTTAATAAACTGAAACCTTAAAGGGAAACTTCTGTGAAAGGTTTCAGGTTCTTACTTCTCAGACAAAGCAGTCATTTTCTTCAATGCAATATCACAAGGCATTTGAGGATCATCTTTAAAATACGACACTTCAGACTCCAACTTCTTAAGATCGCCATATCCAAACGCTGCTTCTCTCAAGGTGTCTGCTTTCTTTTCTGGCCAGTCAAAGTGTTTCAGGACAGCCCGTTCATCCACCTTCAGAAAAAGGAAGAGGCCTTTATACTTCTTATATAAACATGTTAACATATTCAAAAATCTTCAAAGCATAAACAGTTTTGGAACTTTGATTATATGCTGAATGTGTCAAAGGGATTAAGTTTCACGTAGCACCTTCACAAGCTACATACAGAAATCCTAGTTGTTCATAATTTATACTCTCTTTTTCAATTCGTTCAAAACATGCTTCCATTTTAATAGTAAGAACCCTAGTCTGGATGGCATCCTACTCACCAGAAAGCCGAGTTCATCATCAAGCCACTTCACAAATGCCACAACATCTTCAATCTTCTCGTAAACTGCGCAGTTGACCTCTCTTATCAGCGAGTTGACGAATTCCCCTTGAGTTTCGACATCAGCTTTAATCTACCAAAATGAAAGTCTTGAGAAATATTGTGATGTTCAGTTGAAAACAAAAGTCTTGGGCAGTCACTTACGGCAAGCAAATGAGATGATCTGTTTTCAATTTCATCAATCATGCTGCTACGGGCATTTGCAACATCTGAGCTTTCACAAACTCCTCCATTGGATGACTCTTTTCTAGAATCTCTTTTCATAAGTGAGTGGTAAAACTCGACAACCTGTGGTGCTCGCTGAACCACTCCGGCTGAAGTAGTTCTACCAGGAAACTTTGGAGGAGGAGGAGGTGGCGGTGGCGGAGGCGGTGGTGGAGGTGGTGGTGGAAATTGAGTTGAAATTTCTTCTTTGGGTTCATTAGAAACTGAAAACGAAGGCCTTGGAGGGGGGTTCGGAACCCGCAAAGCCCTCTTCTCAACATCGAATGAAACTATACTTCTATTCGATTCTTGGCAGTTTCCGAGGATTTGCAATCTCTGAACTGTAACGGGCTCTTCTTCGCATTCCATTTCTTTTATACACATAAAACCCTCAGATTGCCTTCGCTTGTTTGGAACCAACTCTTCCATACAAAACTTTGATCCACTTATCGAATGTCTTCTACTTGGACTTCTTCCATCCTCTGAATGGATCCAGTTTTCATCTTGGTGGTATTCTAACTTTGACATATCTTCTTCTGTAAGAGGCCATTTCTTTAACTTTTTAATCAAACTCAGTCTCTTTTTGCTACAAAATTCCTGGCAATCATTGGCATCGAAAGGTACTGAAGCAACATAATCGTTGCTCCTGTTCGTCGAGTCTGGACTTGAAACCTTGTTGGACATTGTTGTTGAGCATGAATTATTCAATTCATCCCTCAAACATGAATTGACCCACCTCAGATAAGCAAGCTCCTCAACCTCATTTAATCGGCTCATCTGAAGCCCTTCAACTTGCTTACACAAGTCTTCATTTGTGTGTCTTAACAAAGATGCCTCAGCTTTCATTTTCGCGACAGTGTCACTCTGATAAAATTCAAGACAATACAAGGAGTGGTCTGTTTAGATTTTCTGCAGCAGTTGAACAGTCAAGCATATGGCAATAGAAATTTGCAAGTTAACACTTTGGCAGGCATCCGTCAAAATGTAACTGTTCAATTTACAGGTCATTAAATGTCGAAATGATTAATTTTTGGAAAGCAATTACATAAAGAAAGAATCAGTTGTATAGGGAACTAAGCTATTAACATCAGTTTGGTTCATGGAAATCACTAGCAGACCCTGAATATCCACATCAATTTTGAAAACTAGAATATTCAAGATTCTTTTGCCAAATTGAAGGTTTAAATTTGACCTCTGTTCCAACGTTCAAGACAGTATTTGAGAAGTAGTAAAACGATATTTTGGGTAAGACTAGCGATCATAATTTGAAAAGCTAGGTCTTTTCCTACGTTCTTTATTGACATTTACGCAGAAAACAAACAAGGACAGTGATAACGATACCTCTGAAGTCCTAGCAATGGAAGCAAGTTGAGATTCCAAAGACGAGAGCCTGCATGAAAGATTCCTCTTCTCCATCTGCAGCTCCTTATTCAATCTTCTCAACTCAACTACTTCCATCTCCAAATTCCCTACCACACCATGGCTCTCTATCTCTTCATGTCTCGTCTGCGAAATCAAACGGAGCTCAGTCACTTGCTCACTAAGACTGCATTTCTCGGACTCCAAAAGCCCAACTTTCATAGAAAGCTCGTCAAACATAGCGTTCCTAACTTCAAGCTCTCTTTCCAGGTCCACCAGTCTTCCATTGGTCTTGAGCTCTGATAGCTCAGATTGAAGCTTAAATTCCCTATCTTTTGATTCTTGAAGCAAGTTCCTAAGATGGTCTAGCTCTAAAAACAAGTCTCGAGAACCTGAAGGCTGCCTTCGATGAGTCTGGTACGAATGTGGGTGAACTTGAGCCCCTGACACAGAGCAAGATAAATCACCAATGAGCGATCTTTTGACTCGAGACTGGGATGACCCAGAAGGATTCTTTTGGTTTCCAGCGTCCCAGTGGGCTAACGTGAGTTTCTTGTTCGCAACTGTGGTGGCTTGAGCTTTGCTTTTCTTCTCTGCTGTAAAGCCTCTAACAATGTTTGAACCCCACGAAGACTTAAGCTTTGAAGGATAGTTGGCATTGTTCTTAGCATTATGTGGCTTGGGTGCTTGATTCTGATCAGCAAATTTCGAAACTTTCGACTTGGATTCATGTGGGTTTTCTTCTCTCATTTTAGAATTGAGCTTCTAGCATGCAAACGGACGAATCAGGTGATGCTAACAGAGAAAGTTCGTATTTTGAAGGACCTGAAGCAAACGGAGGAGCATAGAGTTTGAAACTCTGAAGTGATTTAAATGGAACTACAAATTGGAAAAGCTCAACTTCCAAGATTAACAGAGAAGAGGAGCCGGTGTGTGAGACAGAATAACCAAAAGTAGGGAGGAGGAGGAGCTCCTTTTGTTACCTCTTCACGATGATGAAGAATTTGAATGTTTGAAATTTGAATTGTGGTTTTCCATTTGTCTTAGCATACTTTATTTCTGGAGAGCGTTACTGACTGAGGCAAACGAAGGGGGGCGTGCAACGGTCGATTTCTGTGCCAGTGGGGCCCATGAATTGTGTTCCTTCTCAGTTCTCACTTTTTAAGACGAGTCTAAATACTCAAATAATGCCAGAACTTACTCATAAGAAGCATGTCATTGGTCAGTTCTTCCTTTCTCGTTTGCATAATATAAGAAAAATGATTAAAGTTGATCAGAATTGCTACCGATTTTAAATTTTATACTTTGTTATAGCAAAATAATTAGTAGTAAACAGATACTTCTTTGTTTGATACAGGCAGATCATCAGATATTTGTCATTCTAACCTGATAAAATAACCTCTAGACAAATGGTTTTCTGATATTACATTGTCTTGTTTCTTAGTTAGTCATATGTACTTCAAACCCCTGCGTCCTTTCCTCGTCTCTTATACTTCTCTGACGACTCCATTTATTATTTTATTACTTCTTCTATTCTTCTATCTAGTCTAGTCTCTTTTACATTAAGACAGGACAGGTCTTTTCTGACACATATTTAGGAGCTTGACAAAGTACGTACTGATGGATAGGTAAAGCGAAAAATAGTCAGTTTGTTGAGTCCCAGATGAAGTTTTTGGTTTGTTCTTTGGGTATGGAGGTGATGGGTAGAGTGAATGGAGACATGGGTGTATCTCTTGTTCTGAAGGGACCCAGAATATTACTTGAAGTTATAGTGGAAGTGGAGTCATCTGTTTCTCGTGGGTTTTGAATTCTTGGCGATCTTGCCATTAAATACGAGGAGAGGAACAAAGAGAAGTACTTTTGCCTAGCAATGGAAAAGAATTCGAATTTAATTCATCTTTCGATGAGTATTTGAAGGTCGTGGAGTCTACTAAATTAGTGCGAAACACAAAAATCAAATAAGTTGAAAATGGATAAAATGAGCAGGAAATCGAGGAGGGGTAAATGATTCAAAGGGCAAGAAAAGATGTACAAACATATAGAACATGAATAGTTGATCCATGACGAACTTCAGAGGCAACTTGGTTACCCAAGCTAGTTGTGCACATGGATATGTAAATGTGAAGCGGGGAAGAGCTGTAAGAGACGCAAATTAGCTTAAATTCCAAAGCAGTAGCATGAATCCAGAGTTGAGGGACTTTCGGTAAGAAGATTCAAAAAGTGCAAAAGATAGCTGCTTTAACCGAGAAAGTTGAATTTGGTGGAAACAGTATCAGCTCAAAAGAGAGTGTTTTCTCAGAAATGTTTAAGAGAGAAAAGAGATGACCTTCGAAGAGCAAACGGGCAATATTGGTATTGCAGTTTTTGAGTCCCATGATACTGCCTGCAATTCACAAAACAGTAAAATTTAATTTTCTTAACAAACACATAACTAAATCTAATTTTTGATGTATAAAGGATAATGAAATATAATCAAGCATAATAAATGAAACAATGAATACCACGTAACAGTCATTGCACAAAAGAATCCTGAAGAATCAAGAACTTCCTTTTATTTAAATAAATTGTAATAGGCAACCAAACAAATATACAAAAAATAGGTTGACACCATTACACCTTGGGTAGTCAGGTTGATCAAGAGCAAAGCTCAAACAAAAACTATGTTTCAGTCTCATAGTCAAAAGGCGACTTAATATTTGCATAAGGCTTCCCGCTTTGAGGAGGATCATAATGTAAATAATCTTCCTTGGTATTTTTTCAAAGAAGTTATTTATATGACTTAAACCTATGACCTTATGGTTGTAATGGAACAATTTTAACGGTTATTCTATGACTCATAGAAATACCTAAAATAGACAAAATGTATCTAGCTAGACTTTGCTTAAACAATACCTAACTATCCCATGTTAGTAACATAGAAGGATAATTTTTTTCAAGTCATTACAATCCTACTTACTATTAAATTTAAGCCCTGCTGAAATTAACTTGGTTATAATTAAGTCAAAGGTCGAAAAATCCATCCAGGATTTATGCTTTAGATTTATAGTTATATCATAAAATCACTATAAAAAAGCAGGAATTAGTGATGAAAAATTACCGATGGAAAAGAAATCGTTTCAAATTATTAACAGAAATCCTATTTCAGTTAGTAAAATTGTCGAGAAAAATTTAGTTTAGTGGCGATACTAATATCCGTCGCCAAATACATAGGGAATCAATTTGCGAAAGAATTTGACGACAGTATCAAATGTCCGTTGGTAAATAAGACGTGAATTGATGGCGGAATAAAAAAAGTTTTGAGTTTACTAACAGAAAAGTTCCGTCAGTAAAATTCATTGGTAAATTTTCAAGATAAACGTCATTGTCTGCTTCGGCTTTAGCATTGTTAACAAAATACCAAACGACTTCGTTTTGTTTAACTTAAAACTCACCCGAAGTCTTCCCCCTTCCCCCTGCTTCTCCTCCTTTCTTCTTCCTGCTGAGTCTATAGCGTTGTCTCCTCTCTGGTTTGCCTGTCGTCGGCGTTGTCTTCTTGTTATGTCTTCTGTTAGTCAGCATTGTTTTCTCCGGCCATTGTCATCATGTCCTTCGGTGGAGGTATTTTCATATATTATATTAAAGTTATATTTAGGTATTTGATTACTTTTGTTCGTTTGAGTATTTTTTTGATGGAAAGCAACTTTAAGGTATAAATGTTAGTGTTATAAGAGACAAGAAATGATTTTGGTTGTGATGTTGGAATGAATTTTTGATACATATAAGGTATTTAATGAAATGTTTGTTTTTTGGAAAAAAAATATATTTGTGTGACTTTAAATTCTATCTGTTTTGTTGAATTAGAGAATAATGTATTTATGTGACTATTTGAACGCTATGCATAATCTCTAAAAAGTTGACTTATTTTAATCAAAAGTTAAGTGACTAGTGTCAAAAAAGAAAGCCAAGACTTAGGTGAGTTGTAAGTATTAATAAGAAAAACCTAGTGTAATGAATGCTTGCCTAGTTTTTCATATTTTTTAAGCCCACTATTAAGTCATGTAGGAAAAGAAGTTAATTGATTATATGAATTGACTATGTGAACATTCATATAATTAAAGTGGAATTGTGGCAATGACTGTACTCTAGTTTATCATATTTATTAATCATGTTTGTAGTTATCAATAGCCAATATGAAGTAAGGTAATGATTTTGACAATGTAAGCGATATTTTGTCATTATATACTTTGGCCTACACCTTTTGTTTTAGATGTAACAACCTATGGCCTAATCCTAGTTAGTGACACCAAAAAACAAACACTTAAATGAAAATGACGAAGAAGGAATGCCTGATAGTTAAGGGGTAAACAATTGTCAAAACTATTGAAGAAAAGAAATAATCGATATACATAAATATTGACTTGCATATTAACTTACATCTAGATTAAAGGAAAACAAATATACTATTAGTTGGATAATGTGATTTCCCTAGCTGCTTTATTGATGGTAAGATGAGGCTATGAAAATTCGTAACATTATAAGGCGAATTTGGTGTTACAATTTAGAGCAACAGAAAGAAGTATAGAAATTAGAGGTGGAATGCTTAATTTCCAAGACACAGGAAATTATCTATGAGAAAATAATCTTGTTGGAGAGTCTAGCATTCTAATTGTAAAAGTCTTTATGTAGACTTTTTAAGTGAAGACAAGCATAGTTGATGTCCTTCATTATAGCAGTCATTCATCTATCCTTCTCTTGACTTTCAATGATAAAAATGCCCTCTATGTTTCAATTAATCAATTCTTTAATATGCACCACCTTTAAATCAATATTGCTCACCGTTGATCCTGACATGTTCGTTTTATATGATTGTTTTAATATATGCTGCTTTCTAAACACTACATCTTTAAAGGTCAACTTAAAATTTTACTAGGCATATAAAACTTACAAAAGTCTACATCCTTCAATATGCTCCTCTTATGAAGTTTTGTCATCCTTTGCTCTTCAAGATAACGTAGCCATATATGATATAATTTAGTACTTTCTTCCTTTAACTTTACTGTTGTAACTTCTCCACCTAAAATTATGCTCATTATCATTTTATAGATTTCTTTTCCAATATTGGCCTTTTCATCATAGTCATACTAATAACACCATCAAGCATCTTAATGTTGACCTACCCTATTTTTAAATTTTCATAAACTTTATCATTCCTCATTCAGATAATGCTAAAGTTGTCCAATGTATATGACATAAATCAATAGTTAGGTCTTATATGGGATAGATTTATAAATTTACTGGCTAAGATCTTATTGATTATTACTTGGTTGTAGGAACTCATTTGTTGGCAGTACTTCTATTTTCAAGGAGATTGAAGTAAAGCTTTAGTAGGTATTCATTTTCTTTTATTTTGACAATGTCAACAATGATTTTTCCACACATTTTAATTGAATTTGTATATGTTTCTCAACGTAGTCATTTTGCTTCTTCTTACTTCATTGAAAATAAAACTTTTATCATCCATGTAAACGACTGGATTTTCTTGCATGACATGGCGACAATCAAATGCTATAACTAAGACTTCTAAACGTTAATTTATATCAATTTACGTACTGTTTTGAAATTCATTGTCTTCTTTGCTTTGTTTTGGTTATCTTATTTAGTCATCGGCTCATTCTAGTTCTGTCATCATCTTCCTTTGTGTACTTTAGGAGGATCCTTCTGCATGTCGGTTGAGGTAAGTGATTTTGTTATTTACTAGGTTTTTATGTACTTGGTTTAATTTGAGTATTTATTTGTAGTTTAAACTTTTCATTTGAACTTCCTGCATTTTTAATGTAAATACCAACTAAAACTTGTTTATGGTATGAACTTCGGTTTATTAATGAATTAATATAGCATAGGTGTGACTTATAGTTCGAAATATCTGAATTATGTCAACCGTTATTTCATTGATGCTCTCTAAAATGATTAGGTTCTCTTAACTTTTCATGTGTGAATCTTTACACACATATTTGTAATATAATAATAATTTTCTTCTAAACATATTAAATAATATGTATATGTTTCAATAATTTATTAAAATAAATATTCATATTTTTATGAATACTTATTATATTTGTTACTAGTACATATTTAATTTAGGTTAAATATCAAACTCCTAACATTAATTCTCTTCTAACATATATGATTACAAAAAAAATCTTCAGTTAATAAATAATTTTGATCTTAACCCATAATCCGTGATGCAGCTCCCGTGAGACTTATTGGTGAAAAATACCACGAGCCTAAGAGTCACAATGAGAACTTATTTTCTTAATTCACAGATATAAACTTTAGGGGTTAATTCAATTGGTTAATACTTAGGAGATGTAAATAAAGTTTAGATGTTTTGTAAACTTTGGGAAACATAAAAGATATTAACTGTAGAATCACTATTTGAAATTAACAGTTTTTTAGAAATGAGTAATGTTGATAGATCTTGGATATATAGGCGATTAACAATTGATGGTTTCATTAATCCTGAGTTTATTCAGGGAGTTGAAGCTTTTATTCATTATGCATGTTTACAATCTGCATATATGGATGACCTAAAGATTAGATGTCTATGTAAAAAGTGCAAACACATTTGTTTTCTTCCTATTGATGAAGTTAATGGGCATTTGCTGAGAAAAGGTTAAAGTGGATGGAAATGAAATTTTTACATGCAAATGGTTTATGATGCAGCCGGTTATACCTTTCAGGAAAATATAGAAAATCTTGAAGAAGAATCAAACAGTCATGCAAAACAGTTTTTTAACTTACTATAGTCAGTTGACCAAGAGTTATAGCCAAATCGTGAGACAATGACTCAATTGTCTTCAATTGTTCAAATATTGAACATAAAGCCTGAAGGGCATATTATGTACCGTAATTTTGATAAAATTCTTGAATGGTATAATAAACCATTACCTCTTGATCATACAAGGGTTGATAGTTTTTACAATATGAAGAAACTTATTAGGGGTCTTGGTTTGCCTGTTGAAAAGATTAATTATAGCAAATTAGGATGTATGATATGTTGGGGAGATGATGTGGAATTACAAGAGTGCAAATTTTGTGGTCAATCTAGGTTCAAACCTAGAAAGCATTCTATGAAACAGAAATTAGTACCCTAAAAGCATATGTATTATTTCCTGCTAACTCCAAGACTTCAAAGACTATATGCTTATGATGTTACTGTATCTCACATGAGATGGCATAATGAACATGAATAGGAAGATGGAATAATGACTCATCCATTAGATGCACCGGTATGGAAACATTTCAATGACACCCATTTTGAGTTTGCAGCGAAAAGTCAAAATGTTAGGTTGGGATTGTCAACGAATGGATTCTAACCTTTTGGTCAATCCGACCAATAATATTCATCTTGGTCAATCATAATTACTCCTTATAATTTGCCTCTATGGATGTATATGAAAGATTCATATATGTTCTTGACAGTGATTGTGCCAGGGCCTACAAATCTAAAGCGTAAAATTGATGTATTCTTACAACTATTGATATCTGAATTACAACATCTTTGGAAATATGGTGTTTAGACATATGATATGTCTCTGAAACAAAATTTTGTGTTAAGAGCAGCTTTGATGTGGATTATTAGTGATTTTTCAGCATATGTCATGTTGTCTAGATGGAGCACAGCAAGAAAATTGGCTTGTTCTTATTATGGCAATGATTCTGATGCGTTTTATCTTCCAAACGGGAGCCAAACATGTTGGTTTAACAATCATAGGAAGTTTCTTCCTCCAAATCATCTATTTAGACGCAATAAATCAAAGTTTATTAAGAATAGGATAGTAAAAACACCTCCTCCCCCTCACAAAGCTGGTGAAGAGATTTTTCAGGAGATTGAGGAATTAGACTTACTGAAAGTTATAGAATTTGAAGATGATGAAGTAACTACAAGCATTAGTAAAAACTTTAATTAGAGAAAATGAAGCATCTTTTGGGATTTGTCATATTGGAAAACTAATTTGATATGTTATAATATAGATGTGATGCGATTGGAAAAAAATATTTTTAACAATTTGTTCAATACCATAATGAACATTAAAGGGAAGGTAAAAGACAATCCAAAATTACGAGCTAATTTGTAACTTTTTTATAGAAGGAATGAATTACAGAAAGATCTTCGCACTAATAAATATCAGAAAACATGTTACACTTTGGACAAAAACAAAAGGAAATATTGTGTGAATGGTTGAAAAGTCTATAGTTTCCTGATTGTTATGTTTCAAACTTGCTAAAAAATAAGATTTATGAAGTAATAACCAAATTAAGTTTGTTTTTCAAAAGTTTAACGTCATCTGAAATCAAGTTAGGTGAAATGGAAAAACTATAAAGGAAAATTTCGATAATTTTGTACAAGTTAGAAGGGATTTTTTCTCCAAGCTTCTTTGAATGTATGGAGCAATGCTTATTTACTAGAGGAAGCTGGTATATTTTATTCACATTATTTTGAGCCGCATATTCACATAAGAGAAATTAAAGTTCCTCGTAATGACAATGGGGTGAGTGATGCTGATGGTATCTTATCCATTTTCACATATCGTGGATGAACATATGAATGTTCAATAAGAAGAATGTTAACAAAGGAAGAAATTGAGGTTACCCATAGTTACATTTTATTGAACTGTCAAGAGATTTAACCTTTCGTGCAGTAAGTTGAAACTGATTATTTGGGTTTTGAAATTTGAGCAAATATGGGATCGTTGGCAGCAATATTAGACATCACCTGAGTCAATATCTATTTTAGATTGTAATTTTACCAACAAACGTGGAGAACCAGAGGGAGAGAGTCTTCTCATACATACGGGAAGATCTATTACTCACACGAGCATGTAGAGAGACTTGTAATTATCTAAACTTTATACTTATATTCTAATTATTTTACTTTATTGTATTTCAATTTAAATTGATGTGTAAATTTTGGAATGAAAATATGTATATTATGGATAATGATAATAGTATAAATGTCTGGTGCCATATATAACTATGTTGAGTTATTTTCTTTGTTCTACAGGAGATAAATATCATAAAAATAAAAGAAACTCTACTGAAATTTTTTAAATTCTAGTTTACTTATAATATTTTATTTTTATGCAGGAAAAGTCTATGAGCATGACTCGTCAGCTTTTTTTGCACACTCGCACTAAGAAGCATGATAGTATGGCATTCGTCAATACTCGATGTAGAGAAGTTAATGTATGTGAAATTTATACTTTAATGTTAATTCTTAATAATTATCACTTACTACTATAAACATTGTCTCCTAATAGGACCAAATACAAGAAAGCATTCAGCGACAATCTCAGCACAAACAACCTATTGATAAGAGTTAGACATATCTTGATACAATGGGTGGTAGGGACCGTCGAAAAAGGATCTTCAGGTTAGGTTTATTTGTGAACATATGTTATTCGCAATTCTTCACGTCCAGCATAACAATATCTAGTAAACGATCCACAACCAATGAAGTCAATGAGCTTCAAACCATAGTGTAGACATTGATGGAGTATATAGCTTAGTTGAGACATGAGGTGGGTGAGTTGAAAGTGAGAGGTAGCACTTCAGAGCATCTACGGTCACTAGGACAGTAGGATTGTTGTAGTCATTTTGTTTAACTTACAAAGACTTATTACGTGCAATTTAATGTTTGTATTATCGATTAAGATAATTTTAACTTTATATCATTAATCAACTTTCTATTTAAATAAATTAAATATATAAACAAATCAAAATATTATGCACAGATGATTAATAACTGCTGAAATTATGCATTAATCATAAGAACATGGAATAAAATTTAATATCAGGGTTTTTAATTTTTTTTAAAAATTATTTACTGACGAGAAATACAAGTATGTCGATAAAATCCATTATATTTACTGACAGAACACCGTAAATCGTCGGTAAAGTATGAGATATTTATTGATAGAATAAAGAGTAACCGTCGATAATATTGATAGCTGTCACCACTTTACTGTGATCGACAGTCATTCATAACTGTTAGTAATGTTACCGACAGAATAACCAATATCTTCAGCAAATATTCCGACAGAAAGAAAAATGTCATAGGTAAATTTACTGACGATCACAGCCAACCATCAGTATATTCACCAATGGTTACATAAAATGTCATTCGGTAAATTTACCTATGGTCGTTTTTACGATGTCTTTGTCCGTCGGTTGATTCCGTTGCCAATTTATATTATCGATGGAATTCAAATATTTTCCGTTGGTAATATCCGTCACTAAACGACGTTTTTCTAGTAGTGAAGACAATGTAGATCTCAATTTTACGGAGATGCATACTTAAAAAAAAGGATACATTCGAGAACGTAGTTATAGCAATTCTTCGAAATTTCAAAGGTTGTGCACGACTTAGTGATTTACCCTTTTAAACTTACAAATAACAGACGCTTGTTTTGTACTTCCCCTTCTTTCCTGATGATTGCTTTGGAGCCAGCATGAGACAGAAATAGATCGACATCATCTCTAATGTCATCTACTAGTGATAAGTTCAGCTTGACCCTGTCAAAAAAGGATTCTTAGTATCTATGCTTTACGTTTTCTTTTCCTTTTCTGATCGTTTCAAAATAGATATAACATTGGAAGTACCGACTCAATTTATCATTCTGTAAACATTGGAAGTAATCACATTTAAACAATGTAGATCCGGAGTACAAGCAAAGGCGAGAGAGTACCTCAAATTTAGCAGTTTACAGTTGGGATCAGAAGTCAAAAGCCAACTAATTGATAAGCAAGGAAGATCCCATCTCATTGATATGCAACCAACAGTAATAACTGGCGCAATTGTTGCTAAAGCAGACACTAGAAAGAACGGTCTATCCCCAAAAGTGACATGCCCATAAACTTCATTAGTAATCACTAAGATTCAAAGTTTTAGTGCATTAGGAGCTATCTGCCAGTACAGCAGAAATTGCCATTTGAAGAACATGATAATCAGCAGATAGCGCAGCAAAATTGAACGCACTTGCTAGATGACTTCTATTGTACCTGTCTTAAATGATCAAGGGGAAAACCTTGCCACACAAATTTCCAGGGTTGGTAACGACAATAGCAACTGTATTCTCATCAATAATACTTTCACTATCATCAAGATCAGCCTCCCATTCTCCGTTAGGAATTAGATTGTAATTACAAACTTCTACATCGTAAAAGTTGCAAAAGCTTTCGTAATCTGGGAAGCCTTGCCTGGGGAGCAATATATTTACACCAGCGCCAGAAGCAGCTAGCACATACACTGTCACTTCTTTTGCCCTTCTCTCTCCGTGCACAATGAAAATGTTATCCCCCTTCACTTGGTTGTCAATACCTCTCAACACGTACTCAGCAAACCCTAAAAGGAACATTAGAGTTTTAGGTACTAATAATTTGTACTAAATCCAAATCAAAGAAACCAATTTGCTGATTATTATCAAACTGCTCGTACATTCAATTCCAACGGATGAATCTCTGCTACTGTTGCCTTTGATTTATGTTAATGATAATTTATTAATTTCAGCATCTAGATCTGATCTAAATTCACTTATGGCCGACATAAAAGAGCCTACTTGTGGATAGACCATTGCTCAGCACTACAACAAAGTTGAGTTTTTGCTACGTTACTTTTGGGACGATTTCAAAATGGTCGCTAAATGTTAACTTTTGATAATAATTTTTAAAAACGTCACCAAATCCTTTCCGTTTTGAGAAGTTTTACAAAAGTGTTGCTAATTATAAGCCTTTGGTGATGCTTTCAAGGAATCGTCGCAAAAACTCATCTTTTTGCAATAGTTTAGTGTTTTCGTCACCAAAAGGTCACCCTTTACTGAAGATTTTCGAAGTCGTGGCTAAAAAGAAATATTGAAACAAGAAAACATTCATGTCAAGCCTAAAAAGAGTGGAAAGAAAACTGATGACCTATATAAAATCACTCTGGCTAGATACCTTTAAGAGAATGTATGAATGAAGTCCACATCTTTGTTATCCAAATTGTTCCCTTTCCGTGGGAGTCAGGATATCCCACCTTGTCAAGGACAATATCATTGTTCTTCAAGTTCAATTAGGGGACCATTCTTCTCAACAAGTGTGAGTGGAATAGGGACAGCCACGATACTCTCCATTTTTGGAGGTAAAAGAGTCAAAGAAGGCAAGGAGATAAGGGTGAAATTACAAAGAGAGTTGGCTCGACGACTATAACCTCATTGTTGTGAGTCGCTTCTTCTTCTTATTTTTAAACAATAAGCTCGATAAGCCTTTGTTCTTATCTTTAATACACCTCTTAATAGATTAAGCTCAAATAAAAAAAAAAGTGTCTCTCGAGATATAAGGATATAGGTTGGATTTACTAGTTTTCGGAATATGAAGTTTAAGGTTTCATTATTACTATCCCATTAAAAGAGTTCTCACCTAGACCTTTTTGAATGATCCTAAAGGTCCACAAACATTTCTTGCTCAAGCTGCACCGTCCAGTTTGGATTGTAACAAGCCTGCATTAGTGCATGAATTTGAAAGACTTAGGCTTACGGTAACCTTGACTATATAGAAGGTAATGGTGCATCCATCCAACAATCTTCGTGCATGTAATTATAATTTGTATGGACTTAAGCCTCTAGCATTGAGAATTTGAAGGATTATTAGATGATTTAGGAAACAAAGCCTATACTTGAACAAAGTACAATAAAATACCACATCACTAGGCTTGAGGTAGCAAATGTGTTCATCATCCAAATGACTTTTGATGTAAGAAAAAATGAGAAAAAAATGTATTTATAGTGTTTTAGGACCTAAACTAAATGTTGAAGTGAAAAGGTAGCTATTACAGCGACTAGTTCTAATATACTGATCAAACAATATAGCACATTCGTCGATTATTGTATTGAATGCCTAATATATTTTTTTTGGAACTTTAAAGCGAAATTGTATTAACGAAAAAAACGAAAGTCAAACATTACACTGTACAAACCTACAAAAGGAAAAAGAGAGGTACAACCACAAAAACCCTCGCCATTTGGAAGCTCACAACTGCTAAATTCGCCAGCGACATCTCATATCAAAGCTTACACATATATGCTTGCCATGGGCTACCGAAGTCTCTCGCACCAAATTAACAATGTATTCCGCTAATTCATACCGAGGATGTTCTTCCTGTTTATACAATCGTCGGTTTCGTACCTTCCAAAGATTATAGATCACCAAATGAAACGCGACCCTAAACAACAACTCGTCTATCCGGCCTCGACCAGATTCGTGCATAACTCCTGCCACCACCTCACTCCACTGATAAGAGGAGGGAATTCTCCCTAAAAGAGTCATAATCCTATTCCACACCGATTTCGAGTAGACACATTCAAAAAACAAATGATCTCTACACTCATTAACTACTTTGCACAGAACACAAATAGGAT
>JANZLD010000007.1:3649918-3664577 GCA_026413575.1 Erythroxylum carthagenense
TATATAATATTAACAAAAGTAATTAAAGTATGCCTATAGACTTTGAGATGTAACTATGAAAATCTCAAGATGAAGGATTCTAAATCTGTAGAAGAGTATTTTGGCAGAGTCTTGACTATTGTGAATCAATTAAAGATATATTGAGAGTTAATGGAAGATGTTTGAGTGATTGAAAAAATTCTTCGGTCATTAATTTTAAAATTTGATTACATTGTGACTGCTATTGAAGAATAAAAGGATTTGGATTCGATGTTTATAGATCATCTTTTGGGTTTGTTAAAAGCCTAGGGAGAGAGATTGAAGAAAAGAGAAAAACCAAATGCTCAAGAGTTACAGGCGAAGTTGAATTTAAATGAAAAAGAAGACTATCAACATCAAGGATGTAGTAGAGGACGAGGAGCTAAAGGTCCTAGTCGGGGCTAGAATCGTGAAAATCGTGGAAGAGACAGAGGAGGTAGAAATAATTTGAATGACAATAAAGAGTCAGATTTTCAGCACGACTATCTAAGAAGACGTGGTAGAGGCGGATCGTTTCAATGAGGCCATGGTCAAGGATCCAATATACAATATTACAATTGCGAAAGATTTGGTTACTATGTAGCAGAATGTAGATGGAATTCAAATGAAGAAGAAAACACAAATTGTGTTGAGGTTGAAGAAGAAGACGATGAAGCATCTGCCTTGTTATTAACGTGCAATAGTGACAAAGAAAGGAGTGAGGAGTCTTGGTATCTCGACTCAGGAGCCATCAATCATATACTGGTAATAAAGATTTATTTTGTAGTCTTGATTAATCTGCTTAAGACAATATTTCTTTTGGTGATAAAACTAAAGTTCCAATCAAAAGTAGATGAGAAATTTTAATTAAATTGAAGAACGGAGATCATCAATTTATATCTCATGTTTATTATGTTCCTACTTTGAAAACAAATATATTGAGTATTGGACAACTTTTAGAAAAAGACTATGAAATACAGATGAGAAAGAGTGGATT
The DNA here is from genome assembly GCA_026413575.1 of Erythroxylum carthagenense. Classification (NCBI taxonomy): domain Eukaryota; kingdom Viridiplantae; phylum Streptophyta; class Magnoliopsida; order Malpighiales; family Erythroxylaceae; genus Erythroxylum; species Erythroxylum carthagenense. The sequence goes on from JANZLD010000007.1 coordinate 3,650,913, forward strand.
GGTCTTGCAAAATGGAAAAGGGAGTTTGATTGCAAAAGTGTCAATGACAAATAACAAGATATTCATACTAAAGATCAATAAAGATAATCCCATATGTTTAAAAGCTACTACGAATGATTCGTCATGGTTATGGTATCTTAGGCTAGATTACTTGAATTTCGGTGGATTAGAGTTATTGTATAAGAAAAGGATGGTACATGACTTACCTTTTATAAGTCATCCTGATCAAATTTGTGAATGTTGTATATAAGGTAAGCAGTTTAGGAGTAGCTTTCCAAAGGAGTCTCTATCTTGAGCTACACAACCACTCGAATTGATGTACGATGATATATGTGGTCTAATCGCACCAAGTTCATATAGAAAGAATAGGTACTTTCTATTATTTATTGATGATTATACTCACAAGACTTGGATTTATTTTTTGAAGAAAAAATATGAAGCAATTGAAATGTTTAAGAAATTTAAAGTTCGAGTTGAGAATGAAAGTGGTTATCTAATTAAAGTAATTTGGACTGATTGAGGAGGTGAGTTCATGTCGAACAAATTTAATCAATTATGTCAGTATCTTGGTATTCCGCATTCTATGATGGTTCCTAGATCACCTCAGCAAAATGAAATTGTGGAGCATAAAAATAGAACTATTCTTGACATGGCTCGTAATATGTTGAAGAGGAAGAGGATGTTAAAGGAGTTTTGGGTTGAAGCAGTAGCATGTGTGGTGTATTTGAATAATCGCAGTCCTATAAAGAGTCTAATGCAAATGACTCCATAAGAAGCATGGAGTGAAAGGAAGCCAAGTATTTCGCACTTAAGAGTATTTGGAAGTATTGGCTATGTGCATGTTCTTGGTGAAACAAGAAGCAAGTTGGATGATAAGAGTTAAAAGTTCATATTTGTTGGATATGCTCAAAATTTAAAAGGGTATAAATTTTATGATCTTCAAAATGGAAAAACAATCATTAGTAAAGATGTTGAGTTGGTGAAGAAGGATTATGGGAGTGGAATGTACCACAGGATGAAAATTATGAGTTTTGTCATTTGTTTGATAAATTTTTTGATGCAGAAAAGTCCCAAAATCAAATTGTTATTGATGTTATACCGCAAACTCCTCCACGTGAAGTTCAAACAACTCAAACAATTATATCTCCACAAAGTTACTTCGAGAGGCCATATTGTATACGAAGTTTAGAAGAAATATATAAAGTAACAAAAGAAATTGATGATTCTTCTCTGTTTTATTTGTTAGTAGATACAGAACTAATGATGTTTGAGGAAGCTGTCAAAGACGAAAGATGGAGATTTGCTATGGATGAAGAGATAAAAGCAATTAAAAAGAATGATACTTGGTGATTGATAGATCTTCTAAAAGGCAAGCAACCTATAGCAGTAAAGTGGATTTATAAAGTAGAGAAAAATCCAAAAGGAGAAGTAGAGAAGTACTAAGCTCGACTTATTACAAAAGGATTCAGTCAAAAAATTGGAATTGATTATGATGAAGTCTTTACTCCACTGTCTCGCTTAGAGACTGTTTGACTAATCATTTCAACGATAGCTTAACAAAGATGGAAGATTTATCAGCTGGATGTAAAGCCTTCTTGAATGAAACTTTAGAGGAAAGCATTTATGTGGAACAACCATTGGGTTACATCGTTAAAGGACAAGAAGACAAGGTTTTGATGAATAAAACCTTATATGGTCTTAAATAAGCTCTAAAGGCTTGGTATACATGTATTGATGATTATTTTTAGAATAATGGTTTCTCAAAATGTCCATATGAGCATGCCTTATAAGTCAATGAGAACAAGAATGGAGAAATTATGTATGTTTGTTTATGTGTTGATGATTTGATCTTACAAGTAGTAATCCTACGATGTTTGAATAATTTAAGAAGAAAATGACTGAAGAATTTGAGATGACTAATTTGGAGCTTATGACGTATTATCTTGGAATTAAAGAAAAGCAAAATGAAGATGGGATTTTTCTCTCATAGAAAAATTATGCCGAAGCAATTTTAAAGGAGTTCAAAATGGATAGAATCAATTCAGTTTCTACTCAAATGGAATGTGGGATCAAGTTTTCTAAGTTCGATAATGCAGAAAAGGTAAACCCAACTTTATTCAGAAGATTGGTTGGAAGATTACAATTTTTAACTTGTACAAGACTAGATATCTTGTATGCAGTTGGTGTCTAGTCGCTACATGGAAGCTCCAACTTTAACGCACATGAAAGTAGCAAAGAGAATTCTTCGATATGTTCAAGGAACACTAGAGTATGGCTTATTTTATACTTTTGTAAATAATTTTAGATTATTTGCATTTAATAATATTGATTGGGGAGGAGACATCGATGATCGAACAAGTACAAGTGGTTTTGTTTTCTTTATGGGAAGTACCATGTTTGCTAGAAGTTTAAAGAACCAACCGATTTTTACTCTTTCAACTTCTAAAGCTGAGTATGTTATAGCTACTTCCTGTGTTTGCCATACTATTTAATTGAGAAAGTTATTGAAATAGCTGAATTTTGAACAAGATGGAGCTACGAATATTTTTGTTGATAATAAGTCTGCTATTGCTTTGGGAAAGAATCCAGTTTTTCATGATAGAAGTAAACATATAAACACCAAGTACCATTTTATAAGAGAATGTATTGGGATCAAAGAAATTCAATTTAAGTATGTGACATCTAAAGATCAAATTGCTTATATGTTTACCAAAGCTTTAAAATGTGAAGATTTCTGCAGATTGAGTGTTATTCTTAGAGTTATTAAAGGTTGAATTACAAGTTTAAGGGAGGTGTTAGATAATAAACTTGAATTATGATTGTTAGAGTCCTAGTTAGAGTTATTATTTAAGTTAAATAGTAGTAGTTGTTATTAGTTAGAGTCATTAATTAAGTTAAATAGTAGTAGTTTAGTTTCTCAAGAATTGGTTTTGTAAACCTATATTTATATGGGCATATTTCATGTTTTATGAGAGAGCAATTTATCTTATAATACAAAAGATTGTTTAGCCTCTATTCCTCTATTCCTTTTGCCTCTTCCGTATTTTTTGTTGTTGTCCAACATCTTTATGGTTGAATAGTCAGTTAGTAGTCTTCACAATCACAAACTGTTAACTGAATTTGATGTATTCAATGGACTAATCAATACTATAATTAGCAGACAACATATCATTACATATAGTTTGTTCCTTGGTTGTATAAAAAGGTATCTACTATAATATGCAAAGCTTTATATGTCTTGCAAACGTCTATTATTAATGTTCCTACCAAATTTTTAAGTATAGTGATGTATTTATTTCTCAAACACTGACTACATATGCAAGAACAAAGGTAAATAACAAGAACATTATTTTTTATTTTTTTTCATTCCATTCTGTATGTCTAAATACATAAGATAGTATTATAAATATAGGACATGTCAAGATTTGAAAAAATTAAAATTTTGAATAAAAGAAAAAAACAGCATAACAACTGTCATAAGTAGATTACCTAGTCATAATAGTATGAATGCTACAACTAATCTTGTTAAGACATATTTCACTATAAATCATTTTGTTGATATTAAACTAATCTAACAAGATGATTTCTTAACTACAAAAATTATTAGAAAGATAAAAAATTATGTTTGTCAAAATTCTTAAGTTTGCATACAATCCTATATTAATATGTGCTTTTCTCTAGGCACTTGAAATAAAGTACATAAGTTTGAACAAGAAAAATATATAAACCACATCATGTTTGAAGCAAATACATTAAGTTACATGACTTAGGACATGTACGTGTCTGACATCATGTTCTTCATTAGAGATATGAATTTGAGTACATGGTTTGATACGCAACAACTCAAAGAGTTTATAGTATGATGGAGCAGCTTAAGAGGGATACAGAACCTAGAACATGATTGTTATTGGAAATAAACATATTGTGCAAAACCTAGAAAATAGGTGTGTCCACACTTATGTTCATCTCAAGACATGTAACAGACTAACTAACTTAGACTTAAGGGAATGCTAATTTATATGCTTTATGGAAACACATCAACACAACAAGAGTTCCTCGATATATTTTCTAGAAACACGAAGTTTGTAGCTTAAATAAATAAATTTGTCCCTATTAAAGTCTTAATCATTTTATCTGTCACTTTCTCATATGAAGAACAATGCTCTAGTCTAACTTTCCATCCTTATCTACTTTTCAAATATCATGAAAATTGACTTTATGGTTCTCCCATGTTGGATGGGATCCTTTGCAATAGCTATAGCAAACTTATCCTATGTTGGATGGGATCTTTGCAACATCTATAACAAACTTATCCTATGTTGGATGGGATTCTTTGCAATAGCTATAGCAAACTTATTGTCAATGTAAACACAAGTAAAACCTTTCTGTTTCATCTCAAGATCAACTAGTAATTTTCTTAACTATATATATATTAATTTAAAGCATTAATAGTAGCAATACGCTCAACCTTAATTGAGGATTGAACAACAATTTCTTTTTTTTGAAAGCCAAATACACCACTACTAAAAGAAAAGACATTGTCAAAAGTTTTCCTTGAATTATCAACAAAATTAGCCCAATCACTATTAATATACCCTCGTTAAACTAGTGATATCTTCCTTCTTGAAGATTAATCCATAGTTTGATGTTTATTTTACATACCGCAAAACTCTCTTAGCTACACCAATGTGAAATATACTTGGCTCTTGCATAATCTTAACAATAAACTAGTTGCATACTTAAATATGGTCTTATGGCTATCAAATATAATGCATTCCCAATCAAGTTTCTATACAAGGTTTTAGCAACTTTCACCTTACCATCTTGTTTTGATAATTTAAAGTTCATAGCAAGAGGACAAGTTACTAGCTTAGCCTTTTTCACATTAAACTTCTTGAAGATAGAACTATAAATTAAACTTCTTTAGGAACATTTTTCCTAACTTCAGAGTATTTTTTTGCTTTGGTTTTTCCTCTGTCTTTGTTGTTTTATTTTTGCTTCAGCAAGGAGTGCCTTATATACAAAGGGACACATATTGGTTCATCAAATGCAGCACCGATTAGTTGAAAGAAATGAAAAAAGCTTCACACGGTGGTTTCATTAAATCTTATCTGTGTAATAAGCCGCGTGAGACAACTGCAAAGCAGTTGTCTTTTTTCATTTCTTTCAACTATTTCGGTGCCACATTTGTTGAACCAATATGTGTCCCTCCATTTAAGAGGGACCCATATGCAACACCACCTAAGTATAAATGTCTCTTTATATCAAATGAGTAGTTATTCTAAAGAAAAAAAACAAGGATACAAACTTCACATGAATCTATAATCTTTTCAGCATCTGAGGTTAGAGACAACCATATCTTGTAACTCTAAATTATCCAAAACACAATTTGAGGCTCTTTGAGGCTCATGATTTAAGAAATATGACAAATAAAGTGTAATGGGCCTTGATCCACCAGCGACAACCAAGGGAATTGAGTAAGTTGAGAAGTTGTTATTCCATCGCAAGTCACAGCGTGAGAAAAGGGGTTCAGTGGTCCTAAATGACTACGTGTTAGGCTAAAAGGGGTTCAGTGGTCCTAAATGACTACGTGTTAGGCTAGCGTGAATTCTGTTATGGAATTTAGGTACTGAGGTAGCATAAATAATCTTGAGGTAGGAGAGAGACGTCATATTATTGCTTGTATTGTTTTGGCCTTTCTCTTTCTTGCTAAGCACAATTCTGTGTCATTCTTTTCTCTTCTCAATTTCTCTATAACTTTGACAATTTCTACTCTATTACCCAATACCTGTAATCTCTTTTCCCAGAAATATCGTATATCCTTTTGTCCTAGGTTCACCTATCTATTTTTTTTTACCTAAATCCTTACATTTTGGTGCTTTCATTGACGATCCTCGCCTCCATGGCTGATAACACACGCCTAGCTAATCTCGATAACTCTGTCTCTAAGCTCCAAAGCGATTTCGCTTCCTAATCCTCCACCTTGAACTCCCTTCAATCCACTGTTCACAGCCAACAATCTACCATGCTCGAAATGAAAACCCAAATGGAGGACATAATTTGTCAATTTATTGAACTTGGCTAGCTTTTCAAAGACAAAAACCCAGATTTTGAACCAAAATCTAAAGCTCCTCTACTCGGATCTTTTAAGTCTGGACACCACCGTACCCCATCCTCAGACCTAGAACTCGATATCGATTTTCCCTTTAAATCGAAAGCACCTCGTGTTGAGCTTCCTAAATTTGACGGTTTCGACCCCAAGTTATAGATTTTTAACGCTGATGAGTTCTTCGATTTTTATGATACTGAGGATACCATACGCATCACAATGGAAGCGTTTCACTTCGAGGGCAAGGCCCGACGTTGGTATCGTTGGATGAAAACCAACAAACCGCTCTCTTGTTGGGAATAATTCAAGAAATCTTTGATGGAGCATTTCAAATTCATTACCCTCGAAGAACCACAAGGACTTTTGGCCAAAATCACCCAAACTTCAACAGTGGAGGACTACCAAACACGTTTTGAAACCTTGTCCAACGAAACCATTGGCTTGCCTTCCACCTTCTTTGTTGATTGTTTTATTTTGAGGCTCCAGCCCAATATCAAAAACGAAGTCCTTTCCTTCTGACCCACTTCCTTCAACCATGCTATCAACCTCGCCTGCCTCCAAGAAGCAAAATTAGTCGAAACCTGAAAAATGTTACTAAAATCCATGCTTGGTAATTATTTTGACCGAAAATCCACAGGCACAGACCTACTTCCTCCTCCCAATCCACGCCTATTTACTCCTACTCCTGATTCAACCCAACAACCCCCTAAGCCAGTGACCACCAGATGTTTGACCCATACAGAAGCCCAATGCAAATGAGACTAAGGACTATGTTTTTACTTTGATGAGAAATTTACAAGGGGGCATAAATGCAATAATCCATAATTTTTTCTTTTAGATGATGACTACCCTGATGAACCTAAACCATCGCCTCCTGCTCCCTCCCCTTCACCAGATAAACAGCCCACCATCGATCTTACACCCCCCGATTCTCCTTCCCTGACCCTTGATTCCACCACAGATGCTTTCCCTCCTCTGCATACCGTCATCTCTTATAACGCCATGTTAGGTTGCTTGTCCCCATCTACGTTACGATTTTTGGGAAAACTGTAGGGCCACTTCGTCCAAATTCTATTAGACGGTGGGAGCACGCATAATTTCATCCAAAGCAGAATTGCTCATTATTTGGGCTTAGAGATAGATCCTTCTATTTCTTTTCCTGTTTTGGTGGGTAAAGGCGAAAGTATTCACAGTGAAGGAAAGGTTCGCAATGTCAAATTGCAAATTCAAGGTACTAAAATTCAAGCCGATTTCTATGTCCTTCCATTACACGACTCCAATGTTGTGTTGGGTGTTGCTTGGCTAGCCACTCTTAGGCCAATCATCACCGATTATTCCACTTCAACTTTCAAATTTGGTTTTGGCTCTTCAATAGTTTCTTGGAATGGAATTCATGGTACTAGTCCCTAACCCATCCAATTAAATTCATTACGCCGAACCCATGAAATTGGAGCTATTGTAGCTTACTATAGCCTCCAAATCCAGTTCAAACCTCCCACTTTGTCCACCTCCCAACCCTCTACCTTTGCTAACCTTATACACCAATTTAGGGATATTTTCACAAAACCCAGTTACTTACCACCCTCTTGATTGACAGACCACTTCATTCACCTCGCACCTGGTTCCTCACCCATTAACGTCCGCCCTTACCGATACCCACATTTCCAAAAACATGAGATAGAAAAGCAAGTATTAGCGAAGGAATTATAAGGCCTAGTACAATCCCGTTTTCCTCTCCGATGTTATTAGTAAAAAAAAGACAGAACGTGGTGCTTTTGCATTGACTACCGCGAGCTCAACACGATCATCATTTGGGATAGATTCCCTATACCGATTGCTGATGAGCTATTCGACGAACATTTTGGTCCCAAGGTGTTCTCTAAACTTGATTTGCTTGAAGGGTTCCATCAAATTTTGATCCGACTCGAAGATGTGCACAAAATGGCATTTTGCACTCACGAAGGACACTACGAATTTCTCGTCATGCCCTTTGGACTTACGAACGCACCCTCCACATTTCAAGCAACCATGAACGGTATATTTAAGCCTTTCCTCTGTCAATTCGTACTAATATTTTTCGATGACAACCTTATTTACAGTCAAAGTTTCTCCGAGCACCTGCAACATTCGCAATCTGTGTTTGAAACATTACGGGTACATGGGTTGGTAGCCAAGGAGAGTAAGTGTATTTTTGGGCAGTCAATGATTGAATATTTGGGACACATAGTTACGGAGAAGGGGTTGGAAGTGGATCCATGTAAGATATTAGCGATTCAAGACTAGCCCGTCCCGACTGATGTCAAAGGGGTTCATAAATTTCTCGACTTAGTAGGCTATTACAACTGATTTATTCACGGGTTTGCTCAAATTGCATCTCCTTTATCGGATCTGCTTAAAACAGAAGGATTTTGCTGGATCGACGCAGCACAGTCAGCTTTTATTCAGCTCAAGGATTCTCTGAGTCATGCTCCTTTGTTGGCCCTCCCTGATTTTTCTTCTCCATTTACCATTGAGATAGATGCTTCTAGTATGGGTATTAGGGCCGTTTTAGTCCAGCATGGGAAACCTGTGGCTTTTTAAAGCCAAAAACTATCTCTAAGGATGCAAGGGTCACCGGCTTATCATCGAGAAATATATGCGATAACCCAAGCCATGGGGAGTGGTGACAGTACCTTTGGGGAGACAATTTTCAATTGTCACGGATCAAAAAGCACTTAAGAATCTCACCGCACAAACAATTCAAACTCCCAAACAGCAACGTTGGTTATACAAGCTTGTGGGATATGATTTTGAGATACTATATCGACCAGAAAAAATGAATACTATTGCGGATGCATTATCGAGAGCACAAACGGGCTATTTTATGGCAATATCATAGAGTTATGGCAGATTAAAGGAATTTTGAGTCTTAAATGCACCACATCTTGAGTTATTGCAGTTAAGAAACAAGGTGGAAGCAAATGATCCTAGCTACTGACATTATTTGATCCATGATGGTTTACTCTTCTTTCGGAAATGGTTAGTGGTAACAAATGAACCCCAACTAAAAACATCCATCCTCAAAGACTTTCATTGCTCAGTAATCGGAGGCCATGCCGGAGTTACACACACTTTCCACAAAGTAGCAGTGAATTTTTATTAGCCCTCCATGCGACGTGATGTGCAGAAATTTGTGAAGGAGTGTTTGGTGTGTCAAACTATGAAATCCTCCCAATTAACCCCGGCAGGATTATCCTCCCAATTAACCTCGGCAGGATTACTACAACCATTCCCCCTTCCTGATCATGTTTTTGATGAAGTGAGCATGGATTTTATCACCGGCCTTCCTCCCTCCTTTGGTAAGATAGTAATTTTTGTTGTCGTCGATCGATTATCAAAGTTTGCTCATTTCTTTGCCTTGCCAAGCAATTTTAACAATGCAAAATTGGCATCGGTCTTCTTGAATGGGGTCATAAAGTTACATGGCATACCAACGAAAGTTGTCAGTGACTGAGATACTTTATTTTTGAGTAAATTTTGGGAGGAATTGACTAAGCTACAGGGAACCACAAGAGCATTAAGTTCGGCCTATCACCCCGAAACGGACAGACAAACCGAAGCGGTGAAGAAGGTATTGGAAATGTATCTACGATGCTTTATTGCTGACACTCCTACTACTTAGGTTACGATGCTTCCATGGGCTGAGTATTGGTACAATACTTCACATCATAGTTTAACTGGGATGACTCCATTTCATGCTCTTTTTGGCCGTGACCCACCTACGCTAATTCGATACATTCCTGGCATTGCCAACTCACGGCTGTTGATCAAGAATTATCACGACGTGACCACATTTTGGAGCAGCTCAAGGCTAATTTGCTCAAGGCACAAAATCGAATGAAGAATTAAGCAGACAAACATCGTCGAGATGTTACATTCAAAGTTGGTGATTGACCTTTTGTCAAATTGCAGCCATACTGACAGGTATCGATGAGACTTCACTAAAATTAGAAGTTGGGGCCATGGTATTTTGGACCGTTCAAGGTTCTCAAGAAAATCGGATCAGTAGCCTATAAATTGGACCTACCTTCACCATCTCGAATCCATCCGATTTTCCACATTTTGGTCTTGAAGAAATGTGTTGGTCATTCGCAAATTCAGAGTATTCCTTTACCACTTATAGAATCAGATTGTGAGCCACAACGTAAACCATCTCATATCTTGGCTACTCGAGAGTTAACGATTGAAGGAAAGTCAGTGCCTCAAGTGTTAGTACAATGGGAACAGCGACAACTACTTGTATGCCTACTGAGGAGTTTCGTAGAACTTTCTCTAACTGGAACCTTGAGGACAAGGTCGTTTTTGCAGGAGGGGGCAATGTAATGAGCCTTGATCCACTAGCAGCAATCAAGGGAATTGAGTCAATTGAGAAGCTGTTATTCCATCGCAAGTTATAGTGTGAGAAAAGGGGGTCATTGGTCCTAAGGGACTACGTGTTAGGCTAGCGTGAATTCTGTTATGAAATTTAGGTACTGAGGTAGCATAAATAATCTTGAGGTAGGAGAGAGACGTCACATTATTGCTTGTATTATTTTGGCCTTTCTCTTTCTTGCTAAGCACAATTCTGTGTCATGCTTTTCTCTTCTCAATTCCTTTGTAACTCTGACAATTTCTACTCGATTTTCTTGTAATCTCTTTTCCTAGAAATATCATATATTCTTTTGTCCTAGATTCACCTGTATATTTTTTTTACCTGAATCCTTACATAAAGAATACGTTTAAGTTACATAAGCAGTCTCTTTATAAAAATACAAAAGAAAGATTACGTATAATATAATTCTCTTCAAACCCTTACAAAATGAAAAGCCTTATATACTGATGCGCTGACAAATAAAGAATAACAAGTGTAACATCCCATCACCGATGGGAAGGGTAAAATAGTAATTTAGAACGGGTTAGGAGTTTTGAACATTGTTTTGCTATGTCCATGCATTCTTATAGACACATGAATAGTAAATTTCGCACATGAAATAATTATACATGCATTCATGGCATTCCTCGGTAAATGTGTCTATAAATGTGATTATTGTGAAAAATATAATGTTGTGCTTGAAAATTTAATTGGAGTGGGTCGTTGTGTGTTTTGAATTTTGGGAGAATTTTAGAAATTTTTCTGGAAAATTTCGGGAAAAATTTCTAAACCGGAAAATTACCAAGTGGCAGACTGATTGGTTTCTGGTACTGGAAATGACTGTCCAATGGCACTAAAAAATTAGATACATGATTTTAGGATTTATTAATTTGAGCCATTGAAATTTGAAAAAATTTAGAGTATAAATTGGAGACCAAATGAACTAGTTACTAAAGTGGACCAATTGGAAGCATAAGAAATTGACATGTGGCAAGTGACATGTGTCACTTGCCCCACCACATGTGTAGGCCACGAAAGTGTTAAATGAAAGACCAAAATGTGGTCTTTCATTTAACAGTTGACGATACTTTACATGGGAAAAGGTTAAAGGTGATAGGTGATTTTAGATGGAACATTTCTTCTCTCATACGTAGCCCTCTTCTCCTCCTTCTTCGTTAGTTTTTCTTCTTGGATGCTTTTGAGATTTTGCTCACTTTTTCCTCCTCCTTTCACCTTGCTTCCTCTTCCTTTAGCTCACCTAAAAAGGCTAGCATAAACCTTTCCTCCCCTAAGAGGATGATCAACATGGGTGGTTAAGAGAAAGGTAAGAATGGTGTTTTAGGTTATAAATTGGTAGTTAGATGCATTAATTATGGTGTCTTACGCATTAATGTCATGGAACTTGTGTTTTGATTGTATGGGTATAAAGTCATGTTTGTGTAAGGATAAATGATATAGCATGTGTAGTATGTGAATTTAGTGTTTTGGATTGATTTTTATGATGTTTGGTAAGTGTTTATTAAAGGAAAATGATTGAGTTGTGTGCTGCCATTTTGTGGCTAATTGTTCAAGTGAAGGTCTTGATTAAATTTTGGCTGATTTATTGATTCGATTGGATGCTTATTGATGCAGAAATGGTATTGGAATGATAGGAGTAGAATTAGGTGTAAAAGCTGGAAAATTGAATGTGTGTATGTTTCAATATTTTGGTTATAACTTTTTATATGGTTATGCAATTAAGATGAGGTTTGACTAGAATTAAACTTGAGAAGTTTGGCTAGAATTCTTATGAAGGAAGTGCTGTCCAATTGTGGCTTAAAGGGTTCTGAAATTTGACTTGAAAGTGGCAATGTATGTAGGTATGAACAGTAATTCCAGAATTGTTTTTTTTTGTGATCTAAAACTTTGAAAAATTTTCTAGGATGATTGAGACAGATTTTGCAAAATTGGTCTTCATAAAAATTGAAGATTTTCTTGTTAGCTTTCTATCGCCACTAAGTATGACATTTTTAGATTTTGAGGTTGAAAGTTATGACTTGTGAACTTTCAGATAGTCTTTCAAAGTATTAATATGCTTTGTGTGTAAATGTCTCTAAGTATAGGTTTTGTGATTTCTGTGCTTTGTAGGTTATATTTTAATCTTTTCATTGATATAAAGTATGACATTTTTTGGAATTAAAAGATAGAAATTGTAGAAAATGTGTTGCTGTTAAGGATGACACTTATGGGGGCAGAAACTTTGATTGAGAAATTGACCTATTTAGAGGTTGAATTTGCTTCAAAGTTATTCATGAAAGTTGTAGAATATGTTCTGATCTTTCTTTTGGTATAAAGCTTGGAATTTTTGGCAAAGGGAATAGGAAGATATGATTTTAAAAAAAATGTTATACTGTTTTGAATGTTAATGTGAAAGTAGTAACTTTGATTGCATTTTTGACACCCTTAGGGGTGAAATTGATTTTCAAACCCTTCGTGAAACTTATAGGGTTTTCTGAAATCTTTCCAATGAGATCTCATTTGTGATTTTTGGACACTTGTGTGAAGAATTGTGTAATGTGAAAGAAGAGAAGGAAAATTGGAGGAAAAGAGAAGGAATATTGGAAAAAAAGGGGGGGGGGGGGAATTTTGGGCGGAAACTTGCCCCTCACGAGGGCGACGCCTCGCCCTCGCGAGGACGAGGTGCCCTCACGAGAAGCTAGGTGCGACGCCCAGCTTCTACCATTTTTTTAATTATTTTATTATTATTTTTATTAAATGTTATTTTTGTCCCAATTGCATTTTTTTGTGAATAACTTTTCCATCCGACCTCCAATTGACCTGATTTTCGAGGCATCGGATTAGTGAAATATTTAATTTCATTTCTAAGTAAAATTGGGAATTTTGGAGATGAAATTGATGTGGATTGATTAGATCAAAGTGAGGGGACTAGGTAATTATTTTTCTGGTTCGTATTTTAACAATAATTCGACTTATTGAGGTCCAAATCGAGTGATTTTAGTGTCTATGGATTCCTAGTGTTGGACCTCGAACTTTCGGTAGAAATTAGAAATATTAAAATGAATTCAATGAGTGTGTTTGTATAGGTATTATGTTATAGATGTTATTGTGCTTAAAGGAGATTGATGAGAAATGAAGTGATTGGTTTTGATGACTTTGAAATTTGAGT
>JANZLD010000007.1:3664677-3677582 GCA_026413575.1 Erythroxylum carthagenense
CATTATTGATTTCAGAGTCTTTGGCTCAACGCTTAATGAGTCCTATATGGGACAGTTCAGGCGCTCGGTCACAACACTGTAATAATTGAAAAAGTGTCACATGAACATTTCATATGCATTTGATTAAATTCGTTGGCTTGAGTGAAAGGCAAACTGCCTTGTACTTATAGGAAATACGTGTGTTCTGAATGTGCACTATATGATCGATGCATTTCAATGCATAAATGTATGACAGATAATGGCTGTTGTGACCAGAGTCGCCACCGATCAGAACTTTAAGCTCAACGAGTGAAAATGAACTTCGAGCTCATAAGTGATTCAGAGCCTCAGGCTCAACGTTTAATGAGCCCTGTATCCTCCAAACGGATAAGGGACATTTATTAATGAGCCCTACATGAGACAGTTTAAGCACTCGGTCACAGCAAAATAATAAATGAAAAGTGAGTCTCATGTGCATTGCATAGACATAATAGGAATGATTGAGTGTATCGAATATGAATAATGTGGATGCGCAATACTGTATACGTGTGAATGTGAATGTGAACTATGAAATAAAATGAAATGTGTGAATCTTATATTGTGTGACTGGGTGAGCCATCGATGATGGTCACTCACTGAGTTCGCAAAACTCACCCAAAATTTGCAATTATTTTTCAGAACCCAGACGAATACCCCGTTAAGCAACGGGCGTATAGCAACCGCTTGTGAGTGAGAGAAGAAATCGGGATCAGTTCGCATCTGCATTAGTGTCTAGTAAATTCTGTATAAAATTGTATTTTCTGAATTTTTGTACAAATGATTAGATCAATTTGTAAAGTCAATGGACTAAATAAATTTGTATTTATGAAAAGAGCTCCCGTGGTCATTGTACTTACGGGTGTTTGTGTATGTTAACTGATTTCCGCATAGTGTATGTTTGTATTCAAAAAAAAAATACTGAGTTTAGACTGAGTGATGTAGCACGCCATCCTCGCAGTGCACGGACTCAGATATCACCATCAATGTTGAGTTCGAGTTATGCAGGAGTGGGTGTTACAACAAGTCGTGTCCTTAACCAGACCGGTAAAGGGTTAGAATCTCATGTTTCTGTTAGGGCGTTTTACCCGTATGTTACTTATTATAAAGATAAGATTTAATGAAATAAAAAAAATTTAAGATTTGTTCAACGTCAATAAGGTATCTCGAAAGAATAATTTGGAAGTGTGTCATTAATTATTTAGGAAATGGATATAGTAATATTAAAGCTGTTGATAAAGCTGTATCTGACGAGGACGGTTTGCTTTGGTCTGAAACTCAATAATTGGAACAGATCATAAAACTAGTGGCCCGAGTCAATGTGTTGTATTTCTTTAGGTGTAAGCAAGTAAGGAAGCCAGAAAACGTGTCTTTCCGTGCCTCGCTTGTCACTCTTTAAATATTCGATGCCGATCTATAAACGAACCCTATCTGATCAGACACCTTAAGGTAGAAATTAATAGATAGACAGAGCAAGAGCAAGCATTTCTGAGAAGCAGTAGAAGTTCTAGCAACTGCGAAATTTTTCTAAGATTACAGACATCAGATAAACATGTGCGACGATTGCAGGCCTTTGGGCTTCCTTCTAGGCCTACCCTTTGCTCTTGTGTCTCTTCTCGTCTCCATCGTTGGCGTTGTTGTTTGGATTATCGGGTTTGCTTCTTTACATCTATACCGTTCCGCATATCCTGTTATCCTTTTATTTGATGCATTTCAAATTCTGTTTTTTTTTTTAATTTCTTGATTCTTTTTTTCCATCTTCACGAGATTCCTTGATCTGGGTTTGTGTACTTTAAGTAATCTGAAGCTAAAGTTTGGATCTTTGACTCCTTTGTTTTAACTGGAATCAAAATTTGGGGCATGTGCAGGTTGTTGTTGTCGTGTATATGTCCCTGTTGTTTATGTGTTACTGTGATAGTGGAGCTGGCTTTGGAGTTGATCAAGGCTCCTTTCCATGTTATGGAGTGGTTCACTTCTCAGATACCATGTTGAATTCTGATTAATGACAATTGGGCTGTGTTAGTGCTGCTAATTATCACTATTCTTGCATTTATAGTATTGTTTATGTGTGTAAAGAAAGAATTAACGTCATGGTTCATGAGAATCAGTGTACTGATGTGATATTTTTTTATGACTTCTGGCTTTTGTCGACCTTAGTTTAAAGAATGTGTTTGAATTTCCTTTGCTATTTTCCTGCTGGAAAGGCAGTCGATCAGCTTTAACATCCTACTTCAACAACATGGTAAAAAAGTGACGGCGAGAAGAAATTCCTTAGTCTAGATACTTATCACGGTCCTAACATTCCTTTTCTTTTTCTACTTTCTTTTAACTTTAATTATTCTGATGCGAAGAACCAATGTGAACGAGTCTTCTTGTCTGATTGTTTGCGAGCGTTTGACTTTCTACGATTGTATTTGTTTCACATTCTCACAGCTTGACCATCAAAGACTTCAAGAATTTGGTTTGCATAGACGACTCATGTTCATGTTTTTCAGGCTTAAGGGCAGATGAATGTATTTATAGGAGCAAACTCCATTAATGATGTGAAAAAAGAAACTAGTACTTCATTAATGGCATTGCTTAGTTTCTCTTATTTCCAGATGAAGTTTTCTCCCACAATTTTTGCCAAAGTAAATTGGAAAGTGTTGGTGATGAAACTCTTCTTCTAGCAGAACTCTTTTCCTTGGTGTTTACTGATTTTCTTTCTTCAGGATAAGAAGATTAAAGATCTTGGTTTTGTTTCCATTGTCTCTTCTTCTATCTATGTCTATCTATTGGTAGACCAATAATACCAAATTAGTAATTGCGATTCATAATGTCTGTTCCCATTGGGGAGTGATGGTTTCATGAATAATGGTGCTCTTTTGAACTCAGAAACTAAATTACAATGCCCCTTGTGTCTCAAATGCTGCTTTTTACTTTAACATGTCATGACCATTTTGTCATTCAAAGTTCATCTCATCTTGTTCATGATCTTGGAGTTTCCAAGAACCATCATTCTGTTGAACCATCCCCCTATGTTCTGTACACCACCAAAAGCTAGGCACCAAGTACTCTTCCTTTAAAGAATTCAGTGATTTGTTCACTAACGCAATGTCTCGTTTAACCTCCAATTGGAAATCTTGACTACCTTGAGTACCAGCAATCCCATGCAAATAGGCTTCCAAGTTATGCCAACTTCCGTCATTTCCAAGATTCTTCAAGTACTTGGACTTTTGGGTATCTATTTCAAGCACTTTACCGACATCAGAATATCCTAGTATTGGAACAAGAGGTATAAGATCAGGATCATTGACTATCCGTAAAAGGCTAAGATGTTGCATTGATTGAATGACGTCCCTGAAGCCTGAGTTCCCAACTCGTGGGCTACCAAAAGCAAATGCTGTGACTGGACAGTGCTGCTCAGGCTGTTCTTTGCTCATATTGATCCCACTTGCCACTATGTCAGCTGCATTTAGAGTTGCAAGTGCAGCACCTAGGCTGTGACCTGTTATTGTTATACTGATTTCCTCGTTCTTAAATTTTTGCACCAGTTCCTTCAATTTTGTGTTAACCTGAAATTGAGTTGGAAGCAGACATATATTACTAATCTATGGTTTATGAACTGAGGCAATTTTTTGTTGTTCCGACCGTGCAAACTTGTTAAATGAACAATCGTGTAGTTGTGTTCTAGACGTCAAAGTCATCACCCCTATATTTATATTTT
The DNA here is from genome assembly GCA_026413575.1 of Erythroxylum carthagenense. Taxonomy (NCBI): domain Eukaryota; kingdom Viridiplantae; phylum Streptophyta; class Magnoliopsida; order Malpighiales; family Erythroxylaceae; genus Erythroxylum; species Erythroxylum carthagenense. Next base: position 3,668,399 of record JANZLD010000007.1, read on the forward strand.
TTCTTTAGCATCCATATTCATTCCTCGTCTTTTATTATTTGGAAGCCAAGTTCCATATCAATCACATGTACCGAGGATAAATAACTCGGAGAATGAGGAGTGATCTAATGGAAGATCAGTGGGAAGAAGACTACCAAAACAAGGACAAAGGGAATCCAAGAAAGCTAAAACCAACGATTGCTTTGGCAGGTATTTCTTAAAAGTATGAGACATGTAAAACTAGAGAAAGCTGGAGGTTACCTGCTCTCTTGCGCTGGTTTTATTGTATGGAGACTTAGCATCTTCAGAGGTATACATGGAAAGCCAGCCTCTGTGAACTTGGGGGTTCTTGCTTTCCCCAAAAAGTTGAGAAGCTGAAACCAAAGGGGAATCAAAGTCTGCAATCCATTCAAGGGCCTGAATTGACCCTCGCCATGCAACCACTATGTCTCTCCGGCCTAAGATTTCCTTTCCCTCATCAGTTGTCACTGCAATGTATCCCATCCAATTTGACTCTTTATTCCAGGCCTCCCTTGACAAAGATCCGAGAAGGAAGCATTCAGGGAGCGGAATATGAGAAGTTGCATAGAAGTACTTGACAGCTTTGTACTTGAATGGATTGGCTTTCGCTAGACCAGCTCTGGAAAACAGGTTGGACTTTGAATACCTGCAATCGCCTGCAAACTTTGAGACCCTTTGGAAAATGAAACTGTCATAGGTTACTTGAGCCATCTCACCATAGTGAATTAGATATCGTCGAAGGTCAATGTCTAGGGGGTCCAGGAGGCCTTTCCAGTCACTCTGTCCACTTAGCAGCTTCCATCTTTTGGCTATGTTTCCGGCCATTTCCTCTTCGCTATTATGAATCAAACATGCGAGTCCCTTTGACCCTCTGAGCTTAAGCGTTTGCATCTATGAATTGTGTATTGCATGAAAGTACTAGTAATAAAGAAATTGTTGAAGCAAGCGTCAGCAGTTGTATTCTCTGCTGTGTCTCAAATTGCATGCTTGCTTTCGTGTACGAATTTTGTGGAGTGGGCAAGAAAGGAATGTCGCTTGCGTTACAAGATAGGTAGTTGGTGTGGCCATTTAGAAGGTCTCCTTGAATATATAGCTCACACAATTTCTGTGACGTAAGGAAGCAAAGGATCAAGCGAAACAAAATAGCTATAGTGGACAGGATCAGGCGAAGAGAGGAAACCACAACAGCTATCAACAAAGTCGAAAGAGTGAAGCATTTTAAACCTCTTGTCAACAATAAGAGCCTATTCACATCAAAGAAATCCACGAGATGCTTGAGAGTAAAGAAAAAAATAAAAGACGTTCTAAATAGAAGGTTACAATCTGGCTAAGCAGAACACGTCGCCAAAAGTTCTACTTCACTGAAACATATCCAAGCAAAACAATTTACTTGGATTAGATCAATCAACTTATGAGTCAGTTCTTACTTACAATTCACTTGGATTAGATCAATCAACTTATTTCAGTCAGTTCTTACTTATTTCAGTCTGTTCAACTCCACCGACCAGCTAGCATTTGGGCGTTGCCTGGGTTCTTGGCCTTGAGAACCACTTACAGAAGACCAACTGCAAACGCTCTATACTCTAACTACAATTCCGCTTGTTGAAGAAAGGATCCATCTCCACCTCCATCTCCACCTATCTCTCCCTCATCTCCACTACTATTGACGAACTTGTTATTGTAAGATTTTTAAATTTTACCTAACCCTCCACTGTTAAGGTATGGTCCATTTAATGCTTTAATCCTTAACAAACGCATATGTTGTCGCCCATCTTCCCGACCTTCCTCCTTTGTGATAAGCAGAGGTATGGAAATGGTATAAACCTTAATAGAATGGTGTGAAAGAAAGAAGAAACCAAACCTTAATAGACATGGTGAGAAGTATGAGGAGTAACACAACTTTCTCAATTCCTGTTGATTGAAGCTCTAAAGACGGCTGTGTATATATTAAACCGACTTCCAACCAAGGCTGTCTCAAAGACACCTTTTGAGTTATTTAAGGGTTGGAAACCAAGTCTGAGGCATATATGCATTTGGGAATGCCCGTCTGAAGTGAGAATTTACAACCCATAGGAGAAGAAGCTAGACCTAAGGACCATTAGTGGGTATTTCATTGGATATGCTGAAAGGTCTAAGGGTATAGATTCTATTGTCCATCTCACAGCATTAGCATTGTAGAATCAAGAAATGCAAAATTTCTTAAGAATGACTTGATCAGTGGGAGTGGTCATTTTTCGTACATAGTTTCTGAAAGAGGCTATTATGAAGCTCAACCCTCTAGCTCAAGTGATAGATTGATTGTCATTCAAACCCCTCAAGTTCAAACAGGTGTGGGACAACTAGTTACTGAAGTTCTACAAGCTGTTAATACTAATCCAGTAGATTAAGTTGTAAATGAGGAATAACTAGAAATTGTTGAGCAACTAGTTGAACAACAGGTTGAGCAACAAGTTCCTCGTGAGGATGATGATACAACGTTGAGGAGATCTACTAGGTTAGAAGGTCAGCAATACCTAGTGATTGTATAGTGTATCTACAAGTGTTAGATTATAACGTTGGAGCCAAAAATGATCGTAAAACGTTTTTGGAAGCCATGAGTTCTAAAGAATCGAACTTGTGGTACAATGCTATGAAGGATGAGATGGATTCTATGGCATCTAATCAAGTTTGAGATCTCGTTGAATTGCTAAATGATGTGAAAATCATTAGATGTAGATGGGTATTTAAGAAAAAGAAAGACTCGCGAGGCAATAATGAGTGACATAAAGCAAGACTTGTTGCCAAAGGGTTTACTCAGAGGGGAGGAATCAACTACACGGAGACATTTTCTCCTATATCTAAGAAAGATTCTCTTTGTGTAATCATGGCATTAGCAGCTCATTTTGATCTTAAGTTACATCAAATGGATGTGAAAATGGTGTTCTTCAATGGTGAACTAGAGTAAGAGGTTTACATGAAACAACCTGAAGGATTCTCCTCTAGTGATGGTGAGCATTTACTCTGTAAGCTTAATAAATCCATATATGGGTTAAAAAAAGCCTCCCGACAATGGTTTTTAAAATTTCATGAGGTTATCACTTCATTCTGTTTTGAAGAGAATATGGTGGACCAGTGTTTATACCAGAAGATTAGTGAGAGTAAGACTTGTTTTCTTGTATTATACGTGGATGACATTTTACTTGCGACTGATGATAAGGGTTTGCTATATGAGGTGAAACAATTTCTCTTAAAGAATTTTGATATGAAAGATATGGGTGAGGCATCTTATGTCATTGGCATCAAGATCTATAGAGAAAGATCTCGAGACATTTTGGTTTTATTTCAAGAGACCTATTTCGAATGAAAGATTGTGTACTAAGTGTAGCACCCATAGTCAAGGGTGATAGATTCAGTTTGAATCAATGCCCGAAGAATGACTTTGAGTGGGAACACATGAAGAATATTCCATATGCTTCAGATGTTGGAAGCCTTATTTATGCTCAAGTTTGCACCCGACCTGACATTGCATATGCTATTGGAATGTTAGGAAGATATCAGAGTAATCCAGGCATTGACCACTGGAAGCTGCAAAGAAGGTTATGAGATATCTTCAGGGCACAAAGGACTACATGCTTTTGTACAGGCGAACTGAGGACTTGGAAGGATACTCCAATTCAGATTTTGCTAGCTGCATTAATTCAAAGAAATCAACATCTGGTTATATTTTTATGCTAGCTGGTGGAGCTGTATCTTGGAGAAGTGCCAAGCAGACCCTGATTGCTACTTTCACTATGGAGGCTGAGTTCGTATCATGTTTTGAGGCCACTTCGCATGGTGTATGGTTGAAGAGTTTCATATCTGGGCTTAAAGTTGTTGATTCAATTTCCAAGCCATTAAGGTTGTATTATGACAACTCTGTTGCGATCTTTATGACTAAAAATAATAAGAGTGGAAGTCAAAGTAAGTATATCGACATTAAGTATTTATCCATAAGAGAACATGTTAAGGAAAGAAAATTTGTCATAGAGCACATTAGCACTGATTTGATAATTGCAGATCCTTTAACTAAAGGCATGCCACCTAAGCAGTTTAAGGATCACGTAGTGCAAATGGAACTTGGTTCCATAATGTGATTTTTGTTGTACATTTGTTGATTCAATGGAATTCTTATTCAGTTTGATATTTCTCATATATTTTGTGCACACATTTTAATTGGTTTTGAAAAATGTTATTTATTTTGGACCTAGAATAAATATATGGTTTATTCTTTAAGTTTAAGGGCTAGTAATGAGAAATTTTATATATGTAAGATAATACTCACTATAAGAGGACCTATCGCCATGATTTATATATTTGATTTCTTGTTATGTGTGGTGTTGGGTTAAATGAACCAAGTGGGAGAATGTAAGATTTTTAAATTTTACCTAACCCTCCACTGTTAAGGTATGGTCCATTTAATGCTTTAACCCTTAACACATGCACATATTATCACCCATATTCCCGACCTTCCTCCTTTGTGATGGACAGAGGTATGGAAATGGTATAAACGTTAGTTTTGGGTCCCTATCCTCACCTAACACAAGCAGTACACCATCGATCGTGAAGGAAGAGGATAGAAGATTTAGAAACTCAGAGACAAGAGGATTATCAGTGGGCAATGGCTGGAGGTATTTTCGGTTTCGGTTATGCTTCGGTTGATTTATAAATGCATATATTATTTACGTATTGTTGTTGTATAAGATGCATGCTGTTGTTGTTCAGTTTTCAGTTATCGGTGACAACATTTCTGAAGAGGATGTTACCATCTTCATTATGAACAAATTACTTCCCGATTATGAACCCTTTATTACAACGGTCAAACAAAAGAGAAACTCGATCACTTTTATCAAACTTTGGGAAAACTTCCTTCACGAACAATGTTTCCTCACTTACCACTCTCCACCACCATCAGAGGGTAATCACCTCAAATCATTGAAAATAGGGGCAGCTCCAGAGGATGGAGAGGACGACAATCCTCTTATTCATTTCACCTTAATTCTAGATCTTTCTCTGGTCGCCAACTAATGGCCATTTTCTTTTCGAGTCATGTGGCCAGGTTACTCCCCATGCCATTCCTACACTTCAAACCATATAGCCCAAAAGTTTATTCCAACTTTGACCTCTTATATACCTACCCATAACTCCAGTCCAGCGTAAAACACTTATACACATATTTATAATTATAGTCCAACCCAAATTCTACCTAACCATACCAATCCCTATGATAAAACATCAATGCCAAATTTATTGGAAATAAGTCATATTGCTGCTTATTGTCATTTTCAACATTTTAAATCACGAAATCATCCTTTTGGACGTTCAATTGATTTCCAACCTATTAATGGCTTTTACTGCCTAAACATTCAATCTCCTAGGAATTATAAATTTAGCTCTAGTGCTATTAATAAATATTTATTTGAAACTAGTGTTATTACTCATATGATACAAAATTCTTAACTAGTGGGTTCTAAAACACCGTATAATAGTCTAGATTAAGTGATTATCAGTAATGGTTAAACACTCCCTTTTTGTTCCACTGGTCATTTATCTTTTCCTACCTCACTTCGTTCCTTTCAACTTAAATATTTTTAGTTATTCCTTATCTTACTACTAATATCATCTTTGTTACTAAATTTTTCAAAGATAATTCTTACATTGTTGAATTTAATCCTTTTGGTTATATTATAGACCTTCACACTAAGACATCACTACTCGGTAGTTTGATTCATAATAATCTTTATTCCTTAGGGATTCCTCACAACATCAAAAATCATGTTGCCTTTAGTGTCATTCTTGCTTCGGTCAATCCTGGGCATCAACGTCTTGGTCATCCTTATTCAACTACTCTTTCTAAGTTGTCTAATCTTCTTTCCTACAAAATCAATTGTAAAAAATGATTGTATCTCTTGTCTTAAAGGAAAAAGTACTAGACTTTCATTTTCATTATCTTTTTGCCTCTATTAGTTCCTTATAAATTATTCCATGTGACATTTAAGGATCCTCCCCCTCCTTGTCTCTTTTTTCTGTCAATATTTTATTATTTTATTGATTATTACAATCGTTATATTTGGATATATCCATTAATTCACAAATCTTAGGCTCTTTCTTACTTCAAAACTTTTAAGACATTAATTGAATCTTTTTTTCACCATTGTTAAAATTTTCCAATGCAATGGAGTTTCTAAACTCATTAAAGGTCCTTTTACTCACTTCCTCAACATTCATGGCATGACCTATCATACATCTTGTCCTTATACCTCTTAATAAAAGGGTTTTGTCGAACAAAAAATGTCATATTACTGATACTAGTCTTACACTTCTTCTTTATACATCTCTTCCAACATCTTTTTTTTTGGTATAAAGTAATTTCTACAGTCGTTTATCTCATCAATTGATTACCTATCCTTGTCCTTCACCATAATTCCCTTACAAGATCCTTTTTCTTATCACACCAAATTTCTCTCATCGTCATGTTTTTTGTTGTGGTTGGTTTCCATTCATAAATTGCTCTCATTTTGAAAAACTATCACCAAAATCTACACTATGTGTTTTCTTTAGCCATTCTTACTATAAATATTGTTATTTTGATCCACACACTTCCAAACTCTAAATCTCTTATCATGTTGCTTCCTTGAAAATGTCTTTCCCTATGCCACCTCTTCTTCCCTTTCCTCCTTACTCTTCTCTTTACTATCACATTACCTCTACCATGTAGTCTTCATCCTCCTTCATATCCTTCCCCACGTCTTCCTACCTCCACTTCTTCCTTCAAATCCTCTCATCCTCATCTAATGTTCACTCACTCATGTGATCACACCCGTATTCCTCAAATCTTCTATGATTTTATTGCTTACTATATTATCACCTATAATCCATTTATTCTTAATCCCACTCATTTAACCAAGCCAACACATTTCCTCATTAGTGATAGGCCATACTTGATGAGTTTAATGCTGTTTATTGCTTCTTTCCAAATGTAACTTTAATGATACTATTGGCCATTACAAAACTCATCTAATTGCCAAAAGGGTATTACCAGGCTCCAGGTATTAATTATATTGACATCTTTAGTCATGTTGCCAAACCCCCCACTATTAACATTATCCTCACTCTTGATTTTTTAAAAAAATTGGCCCATTCATCAACTTGATATCAATAATGTCTTCCGTCACAATCATCTCGAAGAACTAATGTTTATGTCCTAGCCTCTTGGTTTTGTTGATCCTCATCATCCTTGTTATGTCTACCATCTACAAAAATCTCTTTATGACGTCAAACAAACTCTACGTGCTTGGTTTCTCCGTTGAAGTCAAAAAATTCGTGACCTTTATTTTACTGATACCAACTTTGACACTTTCCTTTTTGTTCATCCCATTATGACTTATACAACTTATGTCTTAGTCTATATTGATGACATCTTAGTCACTAGTTCTTCCTCTTCTTTCACATATCTTTTATTCATGACCTTAATACCATTTTCTCCCTTAAAGATCTTGGTCATCTCCATCACTTCCTCGGAATTAAAGCTCTCCCCACACTTAATGGTCTTTCCCTTACCCAAACTTAATACATTCAAGATCTTCTTCACTGTATAGGTCTTGATACCTTAAAACCTACTACTAATCCTTTTACACCCTCCCTTGCCTTATCCAAAAATCATGGACATCCCTTTCTTGTTCCTACTGAATATTGGAGCACTATTGGTGCTCTTCAGTAACTTCGTCATACCTACCTTAATATATAATTTGTTATCAATAAAGCTTATTAATTTTTCCATTTTCCTATCGACATTCACTAGATTACGATTAAATGAATTCTACAATACATTTGCTCCACTACCTCTCATAACTCCCTTACCATCTAAGTATACTGTGATGCTGATTAGGCTAACTATTTTGATGATCTATGCTCTACTTCTAGATACTGTCTCTTTCTTGGTCCTAATGTCATTTCCTATAGTGCTAGTAAATAACATATTGTCGCATGGTCTAGCATTGAAGTTGAGCACAAGAGTATACTACTGCTAAACTAGTTGGATTACATCTTTCTTTAGTGAAATTCGGTTTCCCTCACTCAAACCTACTTTATTGTGTGACAATCTTAAGGCCACCTTCCTTGTGATAGTTTCATTATCTAATGCTCACACTAAACATATTGAGATTAATATTCCTTTTGTTTGAGACTTGGTCACTAATAAATCCCTCTACATCTAACATATCTCTTCGTCCGACCAAATTGTTGATATTTTAACCAAAGCATTGTCTTCATCTGCATTTTCATCAACTTTGGATCAAGCTAATTACTATTAACCCTGGGGGGTGTTGGGTGTTGGGCATTGATAACAAGTGCAAAATATTCCCCATACTTTAGTGATAAACATCTCAACTACTTACAATTTAGCTTTGATTTGTTTTCATATTATATATATATTCTCTTTTTCTTCAACTAGGTATAAATTTGTAGTATCTCTTCACATAAGCAATATCGAAAAGAATAATAATTTACAAAATTTATCAAATGAAACACGAAATGTTTTTTCATTATAATTTGTTCATGTAAATTACTTGATTGTAATATGGACATTATTATATCTCCACTTTTAATTCTTAGTGATTTAAAATTATATTTTATCTTAGACTTGTATAATTCCTTCATATTAATAACTTAGTTTTAGTTTTATGATTTATGTTTAAGTTTACTCAAGTATAGTCCAAAGTCATAATATTAATAAATTTTACGGTAGAAGGTTTTTATTTTAGCTATATTTTTATTTTCCTTAACATTTGTATTGATTATAATTTAACTTTAGAATATTATATTACTTTTGAGATTTTAGGTATATTTTTTATTGATATTTATTCTAACAAAATAGTTAATAGTCTGTAACATGGCTTAAAAAAATTATATATGATAATACATCTCTAATCTAAAAAAATGAATTAAAAAAGAAACTTTATACTTCTTATTAATGGTAAGAATTTTGTTTGGATTATGATTTAATGTACATGTTTAACATGCATAAGATGTTGGGACCCGATCCGGGAACCGGATCCCAACCGAACGAAGGAAATGGAATCGGATGGAAACGGAAATTTCGGATCGAAATTTCGAATCGAGAAGCAAAGTATTCAATAACACGAAACGAAAAATGAAGAATCGACATACG
>JANZLD010000007.1:3730695-3742643 GCA_026413575.1 Erythroxylum carthagenense
TACGTGAAGTGAAAGGCTGAAGACACAGGCGGCGCAAGGAAAATGAGTTTTAAAAACATACTAAAACGTTATTTTTTTGTTTTCAAAAAGTAGTTGCGGTTTTCATTTTTTTGAAAACGAAAAACTGCCAACATCCTGATCAAACGAGTTTCAACAGAGCGTTTCTTTTTTTTTGAAAACGACAATCAAAAACGCAAGAAAAAAATGAAAACAAACAGACCCTAAACGTATAAAGAAATTGCAGCACTTCTTATTTTGTGTACAAAGAAATTGGTTCTAGATTGTCAACAAGTAAGTATATTTAGGTGTTTAGCAAGTTGAGGCAATGAGATTCTTATTATACTTTTTTGACAACAGAAGAATAATAAGAGTTAGCAAAAGTAATTTGTGAAAAGTTGCAATTATTTCACGATGTTATTGAGTTATCCTCCAGAATAAAATATACAACTCTACACATTTGCTTTGCTAACATGTGGTAGATTAAATTAGCATTATTTGAGAAAATTTTTGGTTTTAATGAGCTGATTCAAATAATGGAAAAGCATATAATGGAGAAATTTGACACTTATTGGTCTATGATTGGTTATATTGTCATTCTTATGTTAGAATCAATGTACAAAAAACAGAGACTTACAATTTTTTTTTTACTGTTGTATGGGATCAAGTTGAAGAATATATTGCTGTTATTAAGCACTTTTGGTATGATTTGTTTAATTGATTCTAGACAAAGAGCTGGATTGTAATAGTTCAGTATCAATTTCATCTTTTGTTGATACATCATTAAATACAGTTGGAATTTTTTCTTTTAAGCAATTCATCAAGAAAAAGTCCATGTCATTGCCAATAAATATTACAAATCAACAAAAAAAAAAAAAAAAGTCCATTTCATTGCCTCTTATCCCAGCTTGTCTAATCCAACTATTGCTTTTTAAAAAGATTTGAATCACTTTTTGAAAATATCGTTTTATTTTAGGTTGTGTTGAAGTTGTTTAATTAGTTCAAGGAAGAAGTTTTTACTTGTTTAAGTTGCTTTAAGCATGTTTTAGATTGTTCAATTTGATTAGCTTAACCTAACTTGATCGTACTTGACCTGAACTTAATTAGACTTGGCATGGCCTTATTAGACTTGACCTAACTTGATCAAGTTTGAGGCTCACCAAACAGAACGAAATAATTGGACAAAAGACATATATCTTTCATGTGATTTGAAAAACTTTAGAACAACTCATAAGCTTCAAAATTCTCAAAAAAAATTCCTTATAATTTTTAATTTTAAGAAAACCCCTTATTTGGTTAAAATTAACACACAAAAAAACACACAATATGAACATGATACATAGACCAATAAAATATCATTGACTTGGTAATTGAATTTAGTTCTGAAACCTACCGGAACTAATTAAACTTTACTTAAATTAATAATTTATTATAATTAATTTCATTAATTTACTTTACGCTTAAGAATTAGGTTGAATTGATATAAGCAAAAATAGATTAATTCATATATAATATTTATATCATGTGAAACATTTATGTTACATGTGTGCTACTGTTATTTTTAATCAAAATTTAAGAGAGCTTTTTTGAAAAATTAAAATTTTAAAGATTAAGGAATTTTTTTAAAATTTATTATATCATAAGTATCTCCATCATCTTTATCCATATACTCTTATTAAGGAGCAAGCAAGTACAATAATGATGTGAAAAGGAAACTTTGGCAATTGAGGTTTGAATATTTACATACACCAATGACATGAATCAATGATACATATATACACAACGTGATGAAAGTATGGAACAGGCAACTTAACCTATTCATGATCAAAACCAAACTCTACCCAGTTCAGTTCAATGCCTCCTTCAGAAGGGACAACAGTGTCAAAATTACAGCTACCACTTGAATGCAAGTCTCGGATCATACCGCATCATTGCCAGCTGAGTCATGTTGGAAGCGAAGTTGAGTTCATCCTCTGGTAATATAATGCAAGGAAAATCAAATAACATTTGCATCAGGCCTACCAGTCAAAAGAGTATACTAGCTCCAAGAGCACATCATCCATCGGGATTAACTGAATTCGCATTTTGACATTCCATGGATATGATGGTATTAAGCCTTTCATATACCTGCAGTATTGTCCATTTTTACCAATTAAACTTTGACATATAAATAATCCAGGAAGTTGTTTTCCCCCGTAATTATGAGCGACAGAGATAGTTTGTAACCACATACCAGAGATAGTTGTTCGTTTTTAACATGCCTCTTATTCTCTCCTTGCTCACTTGGAAGTGACTTATCATACCTTAACAAACAATGACACAAGTAACTGTCATGACCCTCATACGCAAATAGATAGAATGAAGATTGGTGCTCATTTCAAACACCAACAACCGATGGATCAAAAAGTAACACCAAATTATTATACATTTTGTACTTGACCCAGGAAATCACCAAGGTACAAATTCTCACCAGTTGCGGGGGATACCAGCTTCTTCCCTAGCTGAATAATTGAATGGCCCTTTCACCTCCACATTGTACTCGCTTAGTAAGTCTGCAAGTTCATGCACATTTGAAAAAGAAGCATAGCAATTAATAATGTCTGCAGCTCCGGATCCTTCAAGAAATGCACAGACAATAATATCAGGTGATAGAAGGCAGTTTAAAAACCTTTAAAAGTTGAACAAGGGGAGCAGTTCATTTTCTGACAAAGTGAGACAAACCAGCAGACACCAACCGCGACATGTGCAATTTCCTCATCAGCAATTCTAGCCACAATGTTGGATGTTTTGTGATCTCCACAACCAATCAATTTTTGTACTAGCCGTGGCCCAGCATCAAGTCCTCTAGCCTCCTAAAAACCCACAGATAATCAGGAAGCTAAGCTTAACCAGCCACAGCAGTTTCAAGGGGTATACGACACTACATAGCATAAAGAATATAATTTGATTCAACCGTCAAAGCACAAATTGTTTTCTTCTGCACTAGTGTACCTACAAGTAAGAACTACACTAAAAAGAGGCAACAGAGAATATACAAGATATACATGCCTACAGAAATCCATTAAATGGGTAGGAATTCGAATTCAGATAACTAAAAGGCAGTACCTTCCTAAAGAATTAAAAAGAATTGTTATGTCATATTGATCTAAAATAGTTCACTTTGTAACAGGTATTCCTATTGCATATAATAGCAAAATGACTTGTTTGGCAGAAGAAGTGCACAGCTTTAATTTTAGGGATAAAGACACATTTCCCCTGTGATTTGACTCATTCCTGAGAATTCCTCTAATATGCACATGCTTTTTGTTAGTTTTCCAACAACCTTTTTGATGGAATTAACAAGGGTCATGTTTCTTTTCTGTCAAGTTTTTTAATGAAAAATTAATAGACAGGGTATATATGTCTATTTAACAAACGAGGACGACCTTTTTCAGATATATTAAACCATATGAAAATTTTGAGGGATAAAAGAAGCTTAAAGAAAATGTCAATGTCTTTACTCTGAACATTACTGGTAAACTTAAGAAGTCATTTACAATTAAGCATGGAACTCTTGCAAATGAACAATCTTTGGCAGTATCCTCACAGAATGACACGTTGAAATAGACTTCTATAAGCTAAACAAGGCTTGTTGAAAAGTCTAGTAATTCATTCTTGATGCAGAACTTGTTAAATCTTTTATTATTGTAGAGCCAGTACTATGCATGAGAAATAGAAAGATGACAATTACTTAAACTGATGCATGGATACCATGTTAGAGTTCAGAAAACTTCTAAGAATTCCATCAAAAAAATTTTAAAGCACACTATTAGTGTTTCCAAATCACATCTGAAGTTTGTATATTTGCCAGAAAAGACTTATCTTTATTCAGGTATCTATGATTGAAAGCACCGAATTACTGCAGCACATATTTGAACATGATAATATGAGCATAAAAACTTAAATGGCAGGACAAAGGAAATAAAAAAAGGCCAACCGAAATAGTAGACTCACATCATGCTTACTAAAAGTTGTCAAAAATGAGTTCCAGATTACTAGGATATAGAAACCATGTATCCTTCACACTACAATACCTGGACCAATGGGATGGTGGCCAATCGTGCTGCAACATTGTCTGATGATTTTTCACACTCTCTCCACAGCAAATTATGAGCAGGCATATCTCCATATCTGAAAACATGAGGAATTCTAACTATTAAATCCAACAATCAAGGAACTAATTATTACTTGAAGCAATAAGTCTACATACTTGAAGCCAAGCTCAGAAAGTCTCTGAGAGCACCAAGCAAAATGCCGACTCTCGTCATCAGCAACATGTGCAAAGTCGGCAAAAAATCCTTCTCCAAGAATCTGACTAATAGATGAAAAACGAACCACAGTATCCCATGCCAAATCAATTGCATTAAGCTCCACGTGAGCAAGATTATGAAGCATATAAGCATTAAGCGGTAAGCCTGAATCTTTGGGAGCTGGAACTTCCTTGGGTGAGACCTAATCTTGGAAATATGATACAGAATTGAGCAAATGTATCTGACAACCAAAATTGAAAAGAAGATAAAAAGCACCATCTTGCTATCTAAGATAGCAAAAAGGTCGTCAAATGATCTAACAAAGCAAAGATAATCTCAGATGTTGAACGTTTGAAATTAAGCAGTACCTGACCTAAAAGTAGTACAACAAATTTGCATATAAATAACTAGAATATGTACAAAGATGACATATCCAAAATACTGACTTCCATGCGACTTCCTCTCAACTCTGTTTCAGCTGTTACCGATTGGAGCTATAAATCCAGTGATTGGAAGTGCAACATCTGAATTCAACACAGGGTATGTCGCCCACCCTTAAATTGTTCTCTCTGCAATCCCACATCAGTGACTCCTATTTACTACCATTTCTCTGAGCTACATGGTGCAAGCTGTTAGGAGCATGTAATTTTCAGGAAGGGGGCTGGTTGAAATCATGAATTTAACTGGACCAAGTAGTTTCACAAAGAAATAAAAAAAGATAAATTGAACCTCCACTACTTTCTTGTGGAATGTCATATTAGATTCGGATACAGAAAATGCTAATCTAATGACGAATTTCATTTTGAACACAGATTAATAAAGTTCTTCCACTGTGCTTCCCAGTTTACTTCCACTTCCAAAATACTTTCTATTAACTATTGTAAGCAAGAATCCATTTCAGTTAAAGTTTCTTTGGAAATGGAGTTCCCATTCATCAAAATATATAGAATTATTTTGGAAACATCTTGCAACGACCTTTGAGAGAAAGATCAATAATAAAACAGCAATACCAATAACACTACTCAGTAGATTAGCCACTGAATACGTGCATAAAAGGCCTTAACTTCCTCCGAGTATAGCAGGACTTAAATTTACAGCCATGAAAAAATCTGTGAGAAAACCAATAACATGTAAGGGGACGAGCTAACCAAAACAGGGATATCAGGACGAGCAGGTGTCGAAGGGGGGACGCAGCTGCCAATAGGAAGCTTCTCGGTGCACCATTTGGAGAAAGCGAGATGGGAAAGCTTGGATTTTGTGAGAGGGTCACTTGTGGAGAGAACCAATGCGCCGAGTTCCGCGAGAGAGGAAGTAGAACGTAACATCATTGCACAGTCATCATCGATTGACAGTGGGAGAGCCTCCGGGCCATTGGATCCCCAAAAACGGTTCTCGTTAAGTGGGCTGTCTCTCCAGGCTTGGAGACCAGACCATGGAGAAATTTGAGGAGAAGAAGAAGAACAGGAAAGGTTGGTAGCATGGAGGAGATACGGTAATAGACGACGGTGGAGTGAGGGAGGAGAATATGTTATGAGCTTGTTGAGCTTTAATAGTTTCATCTTCCTCTCTTCTGATAGCGTGACACTCATCAGTTGTTATGGATAAGAGGTTAAAGCCACTACATACATGCAACATTTGCCTTCAATATTGAAATTTAAATGGGAAAGCTACTTGATTACAATGATAAGGGATCAATGAATAAAGGGTTGCACGTTCTGCAGCTCATAGCTTTGAGTGCCAGATACAACAGACAAACCTAGAGGAGCAATCTGATACATTTGATGAGTTGATCAATGTGTTATTGGCAGAATTTGGGAAAATATTTGAAAAAGCCCCATCAACTGCCCTAATAGGAAATATGATCACATAATTAGGCTGAAGATATGATTATAATCAATCAACATTTGATCTTATGGATATTCTACAAAGTAGAAGGATGTAAAAGGTAGGTTGAGTCAAGGAGTTGATCTAACAAGGGTTCATCAGGCATAGCCTTAACCCATATCCCTAGTAGTACTAGTGAAATAGCATAACAACTCCTAATAAATATGTATTGATTATAGAAAGCTCAATAAGCATACAATTAAAGATAAGTTTCGTATGCCCCTAATTGAGTAATTGCTTGATGAATTACATAGATCGAGTTGGTACTCCAAACTTGATTGAAAATTTTGTTGTCTAGGGTGCCTAAAGAAGACACACTTAAGACAATTTGTAAAACTTACGAGGGCCACCATGAGCTATTTGTTATGTCCAACAATTTGACTAATGCCCCCATCAACTTTTTAAAGCTTAATGTATGAGGTACCCATATCAATCATTCTAATTTTTTCTTGATATCCTAATATATAGTAGCTCCTTCCATCAACATTTGGATAATCTTTAAAAGGCTATGAAAATTCTCAAAGCTCATCAAATATTCATCAAGGAAAGTAAGCAAATCTTTGGGGCAAGTTAGATTGAATACTTAGGTCATTCCAATTTTACCAAAGGAGTAGCTAATGATGAGAAGAAGATAGAACTATTCACAATTAACTAGTCTTGAGATTACTAGAGGAATTGAGATGATTCTTGGGACTCATTGGTTATTTCAATAGACTTATCAAAAACTATGTAAGCTTGGCCAGACCCTTTTTAGAAATATTAAAGAAATAAGCATGTATTCATTAAAATTAAGAAGGGAAACAACAATAAGCCTTTGAATTAATAAAGGATGCTTTTATAATAACACCAATTTTAGCAAATGCCTAGCATCTCACAATCATTCATCATAGAAGTAGATGCATATAGCATAGGCATAGAAGCAATGCTTTAATAAGAGAGACACCCTATTAAATATTTAAGCAAGATATTGGCAACAAAACACCTAAGGCTTTCTACGTATGAGGAGTTTTTAGCAATCATCAAGGCTATCAAACAATGTCATTATTACCTCAATGATAGGAAATTCTACCTACAAATTGATCATTAAAGCCTCAAGTACTTACTAGAATAGAGAAATACTACTCCTTTTCAAAAAATAGCTACCAAAGTTGTTTGTTTATGATTTTAAGGTTATGTACAAAAGTGTAAAGTAGGACAAGGATGTTGGGTCCCGTTTCCAAAGCCCAAGATGTTGGACCTCGGTCCTCGAGCCCAACTATCCGGAGTCAAAAAGCGTGAGCGGGTTTCCTTGTAGGGTTATTTCTATGAACCCTCATTTTCTTTCCATCAATCTTTTTGAATCCACTCCAAAAGATATTAATTTTTTTGTGAAAAGGTAGAAAAATACGTTAGGAATCCAATGCTTCAAGAATCACTTAATTTGGAAGTCGGACGAAGAAGTTATGGCCAAAAGAATCCAATATGTTTATGTCCTTACCCAAATTGTACATGTCTTGACGTGATTGCCATAACTTTCGCCACATATGTCTGATTGATTTCGTTTTTAGCCCATTTGAAAGAGAACTTCTATATCTATAACTTTCATGAGGACCTCGAAGTAAGATTCGGCTTTTAAAGTAGTCGAATTCATGATTTCGATATCTATAACTTTCATGAAGACCTCGAAATGAGATTCGGCCTCTAAAGTAGTCGAATTCATGATTTACTATAACTATCCCGAGAATATTCGTTTAATAGACATGCATGTCCATTAAACTGACATAAACTGGCTTAAAAGCCATTTTCACCTGAGAAGGTCCGTTTAACGAATACTAATGTCCGTTTAACGGACATGCACTAGGATAAGGGCTCTTTTTCACCTGAGAAGATCCGTTTAACGGATCTAATGTCCGTCTAACGGACATATGTCACCCAAAACGTCCTCCAAAGCCTCTCCAATGGTTCCTACATCCATTCTAACGTCATATACACTCATAATCTCCCCAAATTCAATCCTTCTAGTCCAATAACACTCCTCAAACATTCAATTACCAATTTGAATGTATTTAAGTCCCAAATATCAATTTATTAATGACAGATACATTTGATGAGTTGATCAATGTATTAATGGTAGAATTTGGAAAATTATTTGAAAAAGCCCCATCAACTGCCCTAATAGGAAATATGATCACATAATTAGGCTGAAGAAAGGGTTATAATCAATCAACATTTGATCTTATGGATACTCTACAGAGTAGAAGGATATAATAGGTAGGCTGAGTCGAGGAGTTGATATAACAAAGGTTCATCAAGCATAGCCTTAACCCATATCCCTAATAGTACTAGTGAAAAAGCATAACAACTCCTAATAAATATGTATTGATTATAGAAAGCTCAATAAGCATACAATTAAAGATAAGTTTCGTATGCCCCTAATTGAGTAATTGCTTGATGAATTATATGGATCAAGTTGGTATTCAAAACTTGATTGAAGATCTTGTTATCTAGGGTGACAATTTTTAAAACTTATGAGGACCACTGTGAGCTATTTGTTCTGTCCCACAATTTGACTAATACCCCATTGACTTTTTAAAGCTTAATATATGAGATATTCAGGCCAATAGTAAAGGAAGTCATTCTAATTTTTTTTCTTGATATCTTTAATATACACTAACTCCTGCCATTTGTATTTGGATAATCTTTAAAAGGCTATGAAAATTCTCAAAGATCATCAAATATTCATCAAGGAAGGTAAGCAAATTTTTGGGGCAAGGTAGATTGAATACTTAGGTCATTCCTATTTTTCCAAAGAAGTAGCTAATGATGAGAAGAAGATAGAACTATTCACAATTAACCGATCATGAGATTACTCAAGGAATTGAGAGGATTCTTAGGACTCACTGGTTATTTCAAGAGACTTATCAAAAACTATGTAAGCTTGGCCAGACCCATAATAGAAATATTAAAGAAGCAAGCATGCAATGATTAAAATTAAGAAGGGAAACAACAATAACCCTTTGAATTATTAAAGATGCTTTTATAATAGCATCAATTTTACCAATGCCTAAATTCTCACAATCATTCATCATAAAAGTAGATGCATATGGCATAGGCATAGAAGCAATGCTTCAATAAGAGAGACACCTTATTGAATATTTAAGCAAGATATTGGCAACAAACTACTAGGCCTTTCTACATATGAGAAGGAGTTTTAGCAATCATCAAGGCCATCAAACACTGTCACTGTTACCTCAATGACAGGAAATTCTATGTACAAATTGATCATTACAGCCTTAAGTACTTGCTAGATTAGAGAAATACTACTCCTTTTCAAAAAATAACTACTAAAGTTGTTTGAATATGATTTTAAGGTTATATACAAAAGTGTAAAGTAGGACAAGGTAGTAGTTGCTCTATCAAAGACTATAAGCACCAAATTGTTAACTGTAATAGTCTCTCAATTCCATACTCAACTTCTAAATGAAATCAAAGCAAGTTGCAAGAAGGATGTGATCATTCAAGATATTATTAAGAGGGGTGTCTTATATGCCAAAGGAATAAACATAAGAACATTGCATCCCCTAGAAGGCTATAACCTTTACCAATTCTAAAATGGTGTTGAGAAGCGATTAGTATGGATTTTATAGAATGATTGTTGATGTCTAGAGGAAAATCAAGCATCTTTTTTGTAAGAGTGGGTAAATTTAGTAAATATGCTTACTTTATAGCTATTAAACATCTTTGCACTACTACTTGGATAACTCAAACATTCTTTAATCATGTCCTTAAACTTCATGGAATGCGAAAAAGTATAATAAGTGATAGGGATCCCCTTTTTCTAAGTGTTTTTTGGAGAGAAACTTTCAAACTTCAAAAGGTAAGCTTGAACTTTTCAATTATATACCACCTTTAATTTGATAAGTAAAAAAATACAATTAATAAAATATTATAGACTTATTTGTGATGCTTATGTGGAAATACACCCATTCGATAGTCTAAATGGATATCATTAGTAAAATGGTGGTCTAAGACCATATATCATGCAACAATAAACCCCACCTTATTTAAGATACTGAATGGTTATCCCCCTCTTGTGTATGTTCCTTACCTAGCTAGAGATTCTAAGAATATAGTGGTAGATCAAGTTATGAAGTATAGAGAAACACCCTTGGCCATTATAAAATTTCAACCCAAGAGAGCTCATATTCAAATAAAGTAATAGGTGGACAAAAGAAAGAAAAGCTAGATAATAGGCATTCTTAAAGCTTCAACTTTATAGACAACATTCCTTACAAAAGAGGACCAATTATAAACTCTCTTTGTTGTATTATTGGGTATAGTAGATCTTAGAGAAGGTTGAAAAGGTGACTTGCAAATTGCTTCTTTCACCATGGTCCCTCATTCATCTAACATTCCATATATATCAATTTAAGGAGTATATTTTAAAAAAGGAAATGATTGCTACAAAACTATCAACAACACTCAAGCGCATAGAAAAAGCCCTTAAAGTTATCCTGGATCTTCAAATTATGAAATATTATAATTAATTTGTAACTTAACTAATATTGCAATAGACTAATGACTCACATAAAGATGAGATTGAAAATCTTTATTTGAACTTTACAAACATTTCCTTGAAGAAAACCTTACGAATTAGCTTCGTAAAGGGAGAGGCACTATTATATATCAATGAATATCAATAGTTATAATTATAAATAAAAGCAATATCGCATAAGCATGGAATATTTAGTTAAACATTGTGCTCACCTAATGAAAAACTAGACTTTATTGTAACTGAGTAAATTAGATAGCTACATGTGGGTAATGCTATAATAAGGAAAAATTGTTCATACTATTTTAATAAACAAATATGTTACATAAAGAATGAAATGATTTTTTTCTCTCTCTTCTAATCATTTTTGTCTTTTTTGTACCTAAATCTTCCCCCTCTCCCTTTCTTCGCTTTCACTTGCTATTGATTATCTTTTATTGGAAAAATTAAAGAAGTAATATTAATAAAAAGGATTACAAATAGTCCAAAGTGAAAATTTGAAACCTTAATAATAAGATTTGATATCTTCCTACTAGAATTACAAAAAACACAAATGACTATAAACTAGCAACTAAACTACTTCAGAAACTGATTATCACTATACCTTTATTGTAACTAAGTAAATTAGCTAGCGACAGGTGGTGTAATACCATAATAAGGATCAATTGTCATACCGCTGTAATAAACAAATCGACAAAAGGGTTAATTTTGACCCTAAGTTTCACACCAATCAACAAATTTAATTCTAAGGTTTCAGAGTGTACAAATAAAACCCTAACATTTAGAAAACATTTAAATATAACCCCATAGTAACAGAAAATTTGATGATTATATGACGTCATCAGTTTTCTGCGAGGTCAGTAATAACTTGATAGTTTTCAAAAATAATTTATTTCTTTTGCAGGCCCTACATCGCCATGTCAACTCTAATGTGGTATAATGGGGCCCACTTTCTTAAAATAAAATATAAAAATTAAATAATTTTTACATATATGGCCTACCCTATTTAATTAATTAATGATTACTAACTGCCCTAAACTTTGTTCCCTACTTTTGATAGTCACGTGGAAGGAATGGGAGTTAAAATCATAGATACATGGTTATGAGTCTAAGTGGGAGATTGATAGATATATAATATTAACCCTGCCAATGTAATGGTTATTTTCATTAAACAATTATTTAATTGTATTCAATTGGAGATTTGCATAATATGAATATGTGTTAGTACATTTTGTATGTATCTAACT
>JANZLD010000007.1:3906468-3917988 GCA_026413575.1 Erythroxylum carthagenense
ATACTCCAATTAATCAAACTAAACCATAAACATAAAATAATCACAGTTCACGCTTAATGACATCATAAAAGAAAATTGGGGGTCTAACAGTTTTCTTTTTTAATTGATCAATAATAATAAATGCATGCTTACAAGTGCCATAGATGTATGAATAAGATGCTAATATTTTGATTGATATGTATATTCAAATCATTGTGCTTAAACATGAAAGGAATAAGATAACATGTTGGCATGTTTCAAGTGATTGATGTTTGAGGTTAAGTCATTCCGTAAGATATGATGCCATTGTATCATTATTGTATTGTTGCATAATTGTGTGTTTATGTATATATGTATTTTGTTATGCTTGTGTTTTTAGTTTTGCTTGAGGATAAGCAAAGGTTTAAGTGTGGGGATGTTGATAGGTGTAAATTACATTATGTTTTTTCATATTTTGAGGGGCGGGGCTATTTTGGAACAAAATTAAGTGGGAAAATCCTAAACATAACCCTAGACCCTAAAACACTATATAAGAACATGAAACACACCAAAATGAGGCAGCAGACATACATCAAAGGAGATCAAAGTAGAGAGAACAAAGAAGAGCTTTAGGAAATTCCAACATTCCAGATTAAGGCTTCAAATAGTTTTTACTCTTTTCCCTTTATTTTCTTCATAGTCCTTGATGTGTAATTGGATTTCTATGATGTATAACATGTTTATGGATTTTTAAATCCTTATTAGGAATTACTTTATGAACCTTACTCATTGTTGAAATTAATATATCTTCAAATGTTTTTGATAATTGCCATGCATATACTTAGTAATAAATCAAGAGAGTGATCAAGTAATTAGTGTTAAGGTGTATAAAGAGAGTTAGCAACTTAATAGAACCACAATTATCAGATTAATTAATAATTAAATAGAGATATTAATTGTAAAATTAATTATCTATAGGATTGCTTTAGATCTAATTGAATAAGTTAGGAGTAGTTTCATGAATCGAGAGATTACAAATCTATAAATATCGAATTCAATTAAGGTTAATTGATTAGATCTTAAGTGAGAGTAATTAAAACTTTAGGATATTTTGGATCAAACATATATTGAATTAACAAGATTAAGGGAAACAAAGTAAGGATATAATGGTTCCTAAGTATTCAACTTTGATCAATCTCAATTTTATCAACAGCTTAATTGTTTATTTTCTTATTTGTTTCATTTTATTAGTTGTTTTGATTTCTGTTATTTATTTTATTTCAAATTAATTTCTTAGTACCTTAAACAAAGTTTGATTTAAATTGTTTAGGTGTCTATAGTCCTCGTGGGAACGATATCCTTGATTCTACAAGATACAATCCATATACTTAAGGTATTGAGAGTTTTATTATATATAAAACTTGCTCAACGTGCATCACTTAGATGCCTTCTCCAGCTTTCGCAATCTTGTCTAAGGCTTCTTCTATTATCCTTATATATGCTTACTTTGTGATATTTAAGGGGTCTTTTGGCTCATTATGAAATATATTCTTACTCACTTACAATCTTGGATCAACTTAAGTTCCTATCTCGTTTGGCTAATCATTAACAATTTCCCAAACTTCTTGAGCATTCTTCTGATAAATCACCATTCTATTCTCTTCCTAAACATTTATCTGGATGCTTTCATTTAAGTTATTTGTCCCGCTCAGTTCCTTATTTTATTTTTTAGTTGTATTTTATTTATGGATAGGTCATCACTAATTTATATGAATTTTATTTTTTATTGTAATCTTTTTGGTTTATCATAATAAAGTTTTTAGTTTATCCATGCATAATTTTTAGTCATTAAAACTAAAAGTTTCAAATTAATTTTTTTGGTAAACTTTTACCCCTTATGTTTTGTTTGGAGAAAATAAAGAAATATATTGAAGAATACGAAGCTCCCATGAGGGATACAAGATAATGAATCCAAAAGTAACCATTTACAATATGATTCATAAGCTAATACCCTTATACCTATATAGTTATTAACTTATAGAAGCAAGTCTTAGAGTCTATTAACATTAACAGGTTAATTGAAAATTTTAAAATTGTTTAATACTAATGTAAAATTTGAAAAAAAATTGCATTGAAAGAGACATTAGCCCATTTTTGTATAACCAATAAAAAATTGAAGAATTTCATTTAAATTAAATACATTATTAAGAACATATGTAGTGAAAATTGACAAATTAAACATATTAGTTTACATTAAAAATTAGTAGATAATACATGCATGTGATGCTGCATTTTTAACTTTTATCATAATAGTTCACTACTTATTTTTTCAAACAACATTTTCTTTCTTGAAAACAAAAATTCTAGTTCCTAATAAAGTTTATACATATATATAACAACCCAAATCCATGTTGATAATATTCAGACACATATAGTGAAAAATAAAGATGCAATAACTGTATACAATAGGTCAAGTCATATCGCCTAAAAGATTATGTATTAGAATTTTCATATACTTGCAAACTCTAAAAGCATGCTTTTAATGATATTAAAACATATTGCTACTAATGTTCTTTTGTTTGGTGATATTACTAACTCAATTATAGTGAAACCAAATAATATATAGTATATCAAGTTTAATGAAAATACTGAGTGATTAAAGCGATTAGATTCTTTGAACAATTAAAAGATAGAAAAGAACAAGAAAAGAACAAAATGAAACATAAATATAATTCAATTGAGTTTCAAAGAAATACGAGTGAAAAATTAAGAATAAAAGGAAATTAAAATTAAGTATTTTATTGTAATCTTTCTTATGATCTTATCTCGATCATTTCAACAGTTTAGAAGTTCCATCACAATCATTTATATGCAGCATATACAATGCAAAATTCTTTTATAATTAAAAAATCTTATTTTGAACTTCAAATAATCTTGATCTTCAAACAAATTTAATGAAACTTAAATAATTTTGAAATCAAGTTTTTATTAAAATGGAGTGTTTTAATGCTTTTTAGAAAAACTAAAGCATTTAAAATTGATGATTAGAGTGTTTATGAAAGTGGGTTTCTATAGGATTAAGCTAGCTTAACTTAGGAATAAGAAATTACATAATGGGTATAGTCTTCCAGCCTACTGTAGATACATGTTCGACTAGACGATAACAACAATAATAGTAACAATAACAACAATAATGCAATAAAAATTTGGCTAATATACAAAGTTTAGAAAAGTACAGTAATACGTAGTCTTATCCCTAAATAGGAGAAAGATTGTTTCCAAAAGTATATATTCAATTAGCTACCAAGAAATTAGTTGTTATAATAATTAGTTTGTATCTAATATCTTTTCAAATTGATTTTCAATATAAGTTAGGAGCACTAAAAGGATTCTTGGAAAGCTTTTATAGTTTCATTATCCATGCATGTGTGAGCATGATATTAGCTTTTAGTGCATTATTTGTTCAAGAAAGGAATTATTGGATTGTAATTAGAAAAAGTACTTACCTTGTTAACTTTTATTTAAGGGTAATCTTAATTGTGGTCAAACTATTGGCAATCATATTAAAAATCAAACTCACATGAATATTTAGAGCATCAAGAGGAAGAGGGAGTTAAAATTATTGCTAACAACTCTTTAATGTCTTTTCTGACATTAACTTTACATACAAACTTCTTACGCTTATAATAGTTTATATAAAACTTCTTTGTTTATAATAGCTTGGTTATTAACAAACTACTTACGTTTATATACAACTTCTTTGTTTATAATAGTTTGGTTATAATCAAACTTCTTACTTTTTGACATTCATTTCAAGTTTCAAACTTTTTCCTTCAACACCATTTAGCACTCCACCTTTTAATCATTTCAACGCTTCCTTACAGCTCTTTGTCATTTTGGAGTTAAAAATTTCTTAAGACAAAATATGGTGTCCACGAGGCTCTTCTAATTAGAGTTCCTAGTCATATTCCTTCAGTAATTTAGTTTCTACAAAAGGTGACCTACAAACTAGCATAAATGAGTTCAAGTTAAATGAGCAGAATCGATCGGAAGAGGCATTAAAGCTAGAGTTGATTTCCAGTTTTTGAAGTTGATCGATGTTTCACCAATGGAACCAGTGACTGCACAACATCTGCCATCAGTGGTCTGTAATCAGACTCTGGTTGAACACACATTGCAGTTATAGCGGCCACCTGGATGACATCTTTCATAGAGTATTGACCTTCCAATGCTGGATCCATAATTTGCATAACCTTCTCTCTATCTGTCAATTGAGGCAACGCCTACATACAGATGGTTAACCAAAAAAAGAGGCTTTGTTTTAATGAAATGCTTAACCATCACATAAGAAAACATTATATTAATTGCATAGTAACCAACTGAAGACTACCAAGTATCAGATTCTCACCCAAGATACAAGAACACCTTCCCCAGGAGGCCTCTTCATATCAACCGGAACTCTACCAGTAAGCAACTCCAAGAGAACAACCCCATAACTATAGACATCTGATTTTGTTGTTAAATGCCCAGTTAATGCGTATCTGTGAGGTATCAACATTGGACATATTAATTCTGACTGAATTATTGAGGCCACAAAAGATTATTATCAATGGCAAATAAAGATGAGCTACTCTTTTATGTAAAACTCAAGTCATAGCTTTCACGTATCATACTCAGGAGCAACATATCCCTGGGTGCCCAAAACCCTAGTTGAAACATGTCCACCAGCCTTGTCAGGACCAAGTTTGGCCAATCCAAAATCGGAAACCTTGGCATGAAAGTTTTTGTCCAAGAGGATGTTGCTGCTCTTAAAATCCCTGTGGATCACTGGCGGACAAACATGCTCATGGAGATATTCCAAACCCTTGGCAGCCTCCAGAGCAATTCTTAGCCGCGTTTCCCAATCCAGTTTCAAGGGTATGGAATTAGAACCTGCACATTTAAATCCAACGGTTCAGAAAAGCTAATACATGGGGTCTTGCATCAAGTAACATTTCTATGTTTGATCTACAAAAATGTTTCTCATGCACGCCTTTTATTGTGTCAATTTTCCTTATTCATGAGAACATAAAGAATCTGTTTTTGCTTCAGCAAAATGGCTAAGAATTTTGTCAAAAGGGGGTTCATAGTATCTCAACAAAAGGATTGGAAGAACAGTTGCTTTCGAAAGCTTCATGTAAGATAAAAGCTATCTTTGCACTTCATTCTACACAACGAATTTAGTTAATTTTCTAGGTTACGAGTGCTAAAGCATCACCAGTAAAAGACCAAAAATATACAAGCACTGCACAGTTCTTTTCACCAGTCATGCCTTGTAAACTTCACTGATTGACCATCTGGTCTCTGCAAAGAAAAAGGATACTGTTGCGAAGATAGGAAACCAGATTGAAGCTGATGCAGACAGTAATTGTTGCTTAATCTTCAGCTTTACAAAAGCCAGAGTCAAGCCCTCTTCATTTTGTTCTCCATTCAGCTTGTGTCAAACAAGCAAAGGAGATGTCTATTGATTTGAAGTCACTACAAATGGGTCCATGTCACCACTACTTTGGACTCCAAGCGCAACTATGGAAGCAGAATCCACTCTAAGAAAGTGATATCAGAACTTCTAATGTTATGGACTGATCAGGTTCAGAATCTGAATATTATGTTAAAGATAATGATGAAGGCTCTGTAGCTGTTTCTAGATGAGCAACAGCTTTGTTTTATTTGTGTTAGCCATATAGAGTAGTTAGCTGTATTATGGGTCCTGATATATATCAGGACTCTATTACTCAATTTTTACTTTAATGTGGAAGTTTTTCACATAAAATTATCTCGACTTCTCTTTTGTGGTATCAGAGCATAACTTAAATATTTTTCAAATAAAATTATCTCGAATTCTCTTTTGTGGTATCAGAGCATAAATTAAATAATCATACTAAGGAACAACAAATTCAAATCCCGTTGCAATAATAAAGATGGTTCTTGAACATAAAGTGCTACCGCTGATTAATAGTAAAAATAAATAAAAGAGAAGAAAGTATCGCTCTTCAAGATTTCACTTTTTGCACTAACATCAAAATGAATTAAACTCCTAAAAGTTCAGGATCAATTAGTGCAGTGCAGGAAGGGACAAATGGAAATATTGCCACAGTAGCAAACATGAAAACCAGTAGAAGGGTCAGAAAGGGTACGAAATCAAGCTCATATGATTATAACTGCAAAGTTCAAATGTCAGGAAAGTAGAGAACGTGTCCTTTGCATTAGTCACATAACCTCACCATGAAGGAAAAAGAAGCAGAAAACATAAGCGTCTATCCATTCTTAAATGCATTCACTGAGAGAAGCCGCATGTTCCATATTGTGGCATTTCTTGCACATTAAATGCAACTTACAAGCCAATCCTTCTTTTCTTTTCTCTATTTTACAAGCTTAGGGTAGACAAAATTTCATAGCAATGGCTCAAGCATGCACCTCCAAAAATTGTACAATTGGGAACTCCATACAATTGTTAATAAAGATCAATTTTTCATCTTTCTTTTCTATGCATAAAATATTTCAGTGATATAAAACGAATTCATATATTAACTTAAAAGCACCAAAAAAGGAGAGGAGTATAATGCAACTTACCACTTACGGGATATAGATGCTCTTGTAGGCCGCCATTTGTCATAAACTCATAGACAAGTAGTTTATGATTATTATCTGAACAATAACCAAGCAAAGCTAACAAATATGGAGAATGCAAACGGCTCAGCAATTCCACCTAGGAGGAAAATTTTTCAGCAATCATTAATTATAAAGTAATTCCTGAAATGGAATCTATAAAAGAAGTGACAAAAAAATGAATTATTTTGATCACATGTACAAGTTCTTGCCACTACTATTCGCGCTCGTTACACTTTTATTCAACAAAGGATGAAGACAAAACAGTTGAATCCTGTAATATTATTTTGTTAAATATATTTGAAACAAACTTGATCTGTTATGAAACACCAATTAGTAGTTATGATAGTCTTGTATCATTCCCGTAGTAGAAATAACATATTAATTAATTGACTATATTAGATAAAGGGTATTAAGACCTTACATTAATACGATGAATGTTTTGATACCACTGTCCAGGTTTACATGCCATCAGAGCTACAATAGAACATTAGGGTCATATTCAATTTAAAGATCAATCTGTCTGCTTGTAATTCTTGAGACACTGTTGTTTTTGGTGATTGTGTAATTCTAAAATTTTATTCCAAATGAAATCTTGAAACTTGTTAATTTCTTTAGGTCAACATCTGCTTTAAAAGAATCTTAGTTTTAAGATAGTGAGGTTGGATCTGTAGAAAATGTTTAATGTTGTGCTCCACGGATTTCTCAGGAGCATGAGTCCACCAAGGAGTCTGATATATCTGCATTAGCTAGTCAAAGATTTGGTTGAGGTGACCAACGTTAGGGACAAGGTAGTAAAGGAGGTGATAAAGGCGGTGTTCAAGGACAAATGTGATATCACCATGGAGCATTAGATCATATTATAAAAAGATATGGGAAAATAAATGTAAAACTACGAATAAAGCTATAGAATTTCAAAATAAAGAGACTGATAAGCAATTGAGTGCAAAAAAATGAAGAGAAGCCATGCCAATTTCACCCTTCTTTTGCTGCTTTAGTTCAAACAAGGAATTTCAAAATAAAGAGACTGATAAGCAAGTGGGTGCAAAAAACGAAAAGAAGCCATGTCAGTTTCGCCCTTCTTTTGCTGCTTTAGTTCAAACAAGTAAATTCACTGCTCGTCTTTCTTCATCTAGCCACTTTTGGGTTGACTCTAGTGTATTTGACCATATGACAGGTAATATATGTATTCTATTTGCTCTTTACTTTGGAAATTTTTACTTGGGAATCCCTTTATCACAAGGATAAGGATGTACTCAACCCTTCAACCAAAGCAAGCCTGAACTTTTTCTACAAATTTTTAATTACAGTCCTGATTCCTAATTTCCTAATCCTAGGAGTGATTCCTAGAAGTACCTACTGTTTATTTTCTTCACTAAAATTCCAGCAATGCCAAGCCTGAATTTTTCGGCAACTCAAAATTCCAGTAACATATCCTGAAATTTCAGACTCGAAACTCCAATTCAAACAGCTCATAATTCCTAATTTTTTTTAGTTTTAGGAACTAGTTGACATCTCTTTTGTTTGTACTTCATCAATTTAGTATCAAAGCTTTATTTTACAATGATGACATGTAGCGAAAGATCGTATAAGATGAACTACTTCAGAAAAGTTATGGAATATTTGGATCTTGATGATCCTCAAACATAAGGTGCTCCAAGAACTAACCTACAAAACTGGCAATAGTATTAGTTGTAAAAATTTGAAAAAGAACCGTATATTTTGCATATTTTTAATGTTTACAGCAAGCATAGCTTATATACAAATTTCTAATACCTATAAATGGGAAGTAATCATCCTAATACAATGCCTAATCTCATAATTTATGGGATACTCTCTAATCCTATGATTTATGGGATATTTTAATGTAATAGAAAACTTAACCAAATACAACCAATCAATCAATCAACATATATGATTCTGTCACACTCCCCCTCAAGCTAGTAAATAGGTATTCTCCATTCCCAACTTGGATACAATAGTCTGAAATTTTGAGTAGTTCAAAGCTTTGGTGAGAACTAACCATGAGTAGACACTTAAGGTGTACAAATTAATTCACTTTCTAACTTTTCCTTGATAAAGTGTCTAATCGATTTCAAGGTGTTTCGCTTGATCATGTTGAACTGGGTTAAGAGCTACGATGATTGCAAATTTGTTGTCGTGCTATAGTCATATAGGGTTATTCCACTTAATCTTCAAGAATAATCTTCAACTAGAGGAATTCACAAACAACTTGAGTCATTGCAGCAAATCTTCTAGATCACAAATATGTGACATATATATCTATACATGACGGGTACTAGGACCCTGCATCAATCAGTTGGGGGTTTGATACCAATCTCAAATATGTGACCAGTGAACTAAAAAAAAAAAACTCTAAAGCAAGAGATCAAACCTCGACTTTGAATTCCTCTTCTCCCTGCCTTCCTGCTTGATCCATTAACTTAATTGCAACTTTCCTTCCATCATTAAGCACTCCACGGTAAACTGAACCAAACCCACCATGCCCAACCACATTTGATTTGTTGAATCCACCGGATGCTGAATACAGTTGCTTGAATGTGAAAACTTGAAGTCCTTTCTCAGCAACAATTTGGAAATTCCCCAAATCACTTTGTTTCTTAGCGTCCTTCCCTTCAAACAAAAGGCAACGCAAAAAATTCAACGTCAACTACAGCTATGCTTATATTTGGCACTTAGAACTTTTCAAAATTAGAGAGCAATGCTATTTTTACTCCAGAGACTTGCATGCAGCACACAAACAACTAACAGTAGTAGAAGCATATTTTACTTCACTAAACATCTAGCATATTGGCAGAGAAATCGCCCAAACTGCAAAGTTAGCATTAAGCACTACAAACATATATAAAACTCAAGTTTTGTTTCTTCAACGCCTAAAATTTCTCAGAAATCCAACACATTCCCAAGCATACGTCAGGAAAAGGTAGCGTTGGAGTTAACAAACTAACATTGCATCTCTTTAATTGGAAAAGCCAAAAAGAATGCCTTGAGAAACGTCAAAATTCGTTATATTTCAGTCTCTTATCAAATAAAAGTAGCAGGATGTGGACTCACTGCTGCGAGTATTGATGCGTTTGGCGACCTTGTTTCGTATGTAGCAATAATAACTAAATGCCGCTAGCAGAGAAGCGACGGCCACCGATGCCACTACCAGTATGCTCACAAGCACTGCTCTCTCTTTCCTTCTATACTCGTTGTCCATTACCAGAGCAATGCGGAACGCTGAATCCAAGACTATAAACCCTAAGAGAAGAAGAGAGATAAACAGTACGGTCTTTGATGTTTTTTCAGCTCACAGTTTTCTCTCTACACCATCCCTGCTGTGGTGTGGTTCGGTTTGTCATTGTTTGCTTTGTCTCGTGGCGCGGAAATTAGTAACAGTGCTGGCCATGTGAGTTTTGCATAATTGCATTTCCATCCTCTAGATTTTATCAAATTTATTTTTATTATTGTTACTGTCTGGCTTGTTTCCATTCCCTAAATTTTATATATTTTGTTTTTTCTTTGTCAAGAATTACAAAAGAATGCTTAATAATAACTATATTGTTCGTATTTCAATCATCTAAAATTTATTTTTATTTCATAACAAAATTATAATAAACTGTTTTAATAATGATCATGCGTTTTTGCATTTTACTCCCTTAAATTTTATAATATTTATTTGTTCCATAAAAAATTACAATAGAATACTTGCTACTTAATAATGAACGTGTATTTTTACATTTCAATCTCCTAAATTTTATAAAATTTATTTTTCTTTCATAACGAAATTAAAAATCATAATGGAGTGCTTAATGATGATCCTAAGCTGTTGCATTTTAATCCTTAAAATTTTATGAAATTTATTTTTTATCCATAAAAATTACAGAAAGAGTGTTTAGTGAAAATATTGTATTTTTGTATTTCAGTCTCCTAAATTTTAAAATTTTGTTTTTCTTCTACCAAAAGTTACAATGGAGTATTTATAATTCTTTTATGATTAAATTAATTTTAAAATTTTTGAAAAAATTCTTATAATGATGAAACAAATGTGATAGAAATGTCAAACATTAACTAATTAAATCCAATTTTATTAAATCTAATTTAAACCAATAATTTAAAATAATTATAATAAATTATTAAGTTTAATCAAATTTAATTAGTTCGTATTAAATTGAAGAGCTCAATTAAATCATTACACCAAAAACATTTAATTAGTTTATAGATAATATTGATATCATAAGTGTTATACAAAAGAATGATTTTTTAAAAAAACATATAATTAGAAAATTACTTAACCACAAAAAAGCCCGCATCTTTGACCTTTTTTTTCTTTCAAGTAGAAAGCAATAGTCCAGTACAAAAGTTGGAACCCAAGAGCAACTTTTCCCCACATGAAACTGTTCTTTCTTCTTTGAGAGATAATTACAAAATCATGCAAACTTTGCTAGTTTCGATCTTTCATCATACAAGGAAAAGAAAGGAGGAGTAATTAAATTCCAATCCCTGAGCCTTTTGCTTTAAGAATCATAGTCAAGAGTTTGTCTAAAATGTGACTAAATGCTTTTCTAAGCCAAGATGAGAGGCAAAATTTAACCTCGATGTTCCAAAAGTGTAAAACAATTCATCTAACCCAAAAAGAAAAGCGTATCTAATCCCATCCACATGGGAAGGGAAAGAAGGGAGGAAGCCATGCTGGAAGTGCAAAACTACATTATGCAAGGTGCATTTTGTTGTACTGATCTACAGCTTTGGACAAGGACTGTATTGAAACCGGCAATCCTGGTCCCATCTGCAAATAGCAATTGAAATGTATTTACTCGAGATTATAATGAGAATAGAGCTACCTCTGCTTTTGTTATTTGCTCAAGCGGCCTACTTGAACAAAATGCATCCAAGAACACACTTATAGGTGTT
>JANZLD010000007.1:3959184-3972007 GCA_026413575.1 Erythroxylum carthagenense
TGATGGTTTCTCGCTGAGTTCGCAAACTCACCCAACATTGCATTATATTTTTTAGGACAGCAGTAGTAGGTTTCCTAACTCCCGATTGTGAGTCTTCTCAGCCTTGTGGATCGTCGGCAAGAGAAGCTATGACGCAAAGGTGGTTCAGCTGGGATCTTTTGGATGACCTAGTTAGGACTTATCAGTTCCTTGTATATTGTATAGCTGATGCTTTGGACAAGATTATGTATTTATGGATTTGAGTTTAAGAAATGAAAAAGTAAACTTGGTTTCAATTTTTAGTGATTTATACTATATTGTGATGCCATGTGGATGTTAATTGGTTGCTCGATAGTGCACCTTTATTGTGGGTTATGTGTCGGAGCGACCTACGGGCGTCCCGATGTGTACCCTACGGTAAGGGGGCGCTACATGTACTATCATAACAATCATCATAACCAATTCTTATGCGTCATTCTCCCTATATAGAAGATTCCCATACCTAACACGTGGGTCGTTATTCTTTAGCTGACTTGGCATTTGCTGAATTGTTCTTCCACTCATAATCCTTCAACAGCCTTGAATCCGTCCTTGGCCTATTGCTCCTTCTTACCATCACAGGTCCATCAATGGCATTGGGCTGAGTCATAACACTAAGACAACATAATAAGTTGATTCAGGATATAAATATCTAAATGGCAACGAAGAAGAAACATAGTGACTAATGCATTTGCCTAGACATGTATACAGAGACAAAATGTGAAACTGATGATCAACTATGAGGAAACTTTCAGTGTCAAAGAATGTATGCTCACAATTGGGCCATCATCACAACCATTAACCCCTAGTTGTTGAGATGCCAACCTATTAATAGCATGAATAGGTACACCTGCAGGTTCCAAGAACACAAATCTATTTGATGCCTAAGAACGAAAAATATCAAAACAGATATTTGTGTTAATTTTTGCATCCAGCAACTATTATGAGCTGCAATATAACAGAGATCTAACCACACTTAATTCATACACGGATACCAATGAAATTGGCAAATAACATGAGAACTGTGAAGAAGTTAAAAGTGGTTCAGAATACTTTTGTTCCAAGTTAAGGAAATGAGATGGATCAATTGGAAGGTAAAAACAGTCCCAACTACAACATATTCCAAATTGTTGAATCAAGATTGATAAAGACACCAACAGAAATAAAAGGTCAACTGACTATACCATTGACCTGTAGATCTGTACATTGTGGCCATTGCATTCTAAAAGGAACTTTGTCGTTCAGAAGTATGCACCTAGCCTGAATTGTAAGAACATCGTATGCAAGCTAACAGTTAAAGTTTAACCAAATAAAATAAGCTACGGACGTATATGAACAAACCTGAACATCATATTCTTGTTTTGCTAACAAGTCTCTGGCAGCTCATGTCAATTGAAATGTCTTCTCCACAACTTGCACTGGGTTTGATCTAGGAAATAAAATAACTAATCAGTAATTCTGGCAAATAGAATGTATACATCATAGACAATGCACGACAGCTTATGGTGATTCTTATCAACTACCAAACAGAAGGGGCAATTTATAAACAAAAAGACAAATAACTATCAATTAAACTCCAGTTTACACTTTTAGCAAGGTTTTCTTATCAGATGTCGGCATTTTATGACCCAAAAGAATATATCACACTTATATGGCAAAGAGGATATGGTACTATTCAAACAGGACAATTATGATTTGCTACTTTTGTTCGTCACTTATGTTGATGCTAGTAAAATAGGTGCCACAAGGTACGAGGCAGTAAAGTTAACAGCAACTTAATTGCCAAACACGCTAAACCTGTGCATTGCATCAAATGTAACCATGCTAGTGGTTCATAAAATTAAAATTTTGTCTTCTCCAAACACAAATATAGGAAATGCAACTATGTAGAGTTTTGTAGGAAAAGTGCTTGAAAGAAAATTTCATAAATAATTATTTTTAACATAAATACAAAAATATGCCTTATCAGTAAAATTTTCAGTTTATTTTTTTCATTAACCAATGCCGATTTAAATCAGTCACCATTCCAAAAGATTATTTATTAACTAAACAAGCATTTTTATCAATAGTAGTTTTGTGAACAGTGCTTTATAAACAGCAACCACAAAATTCAACCTCATACCAAACAAACCCTAAGAAACATGGCATAAATTCACTAGAAAACCTAACTAAATTGGACACTTCTCAAGTTAATGATATGTATCAAACGTCTCTAACATGAATCCTAGACACTAACACACATTGAAGAAATTAAAAAAATTAATTACAGGCAGTAGATTATATACAAAAACTTACCTATGGGTTGGAATGTTTGTAGTAGCCAACTTCACAGGATATAAGGGATGGGCAACTGTAACCCTTAGACAGTGCAATGGAAGCAAACATATGTAAAAATTACCCCAACATAAACATTTGCAGTCTACGTTAAATAAGTGTTATTGTACTGTACACTATTTGCGCTAATGCATCACGATATGTAATATACGCTATTATAACAAGACCTTTAGGTCTCTACATTCACTTTGACGTGCCCCAATCGAGAGAGAGATGGGAATAAAAATATATCTCAACTGAACCATGATTTAAATCATATCCTACTTCAAAATATTCTTGGGTTACCTCGAAATGGGGCACAGCTTTCACCCAAAAGAAGGGAAATGACATTCAAATTGAAAATACATTCATTTCCAAGCATCTCAACAAAGTCAACTCACAAGTCCTCAACCAGTAAGTAAAAATCGGCTTTTAAGTGTATTTCCATTCAAGCCACATACTTGGAATTGCATTTTGAACTTGAAAAAGGACACCTTCCTAGCTAACAATGGATTATATTAATCCATTTCAATTACTGTGCAGTCATCTCCAATAACTAAATCAATAAACATGCTTAGATCATCAAAATATTACCTTATGGAATTTCAAATTTCAACGAAAAGGGAAGATTAGCTAATTAAAATCAATCAAAGCAGAATAGAAAGAAAATAATTTCTCAGCAAAGTACATCCAAACACAGGTATGATGAAAATGAGATAAGTCAGCTTAACAAGCAAACATGTTATCCACGCAGGCCTATCTGACAGAGAAATTAGGCATTAATGTGCCAAAAAAAACTGAGAATGTTCAACTATAAGATCTCCAAAAGAAGATTAAATAAGCAAGGGAGAAAAATAGTCAAAAGAAACAAGGAGCATTGTAATACACACGGGTCAACTCGACTGAGCCAACAAACTTCACAGTAGAACAAATCAGGAAGTTGAGGATCATTCTCCGTGGGTTTTTCTAGAATTATAACACAGCCTACATGCTGCCACACTTGACATCTAGGATCTTCACACTGCCAATATAAGGCACAGATCATTAGCAATGAGATAAATAAAGCGTTCTAAAAATATGGAGGGCAAGCAAAGTGTTAGGCCTCCTATTATGCAAGTATATTCTAGAAGGGCAAGGCAAGAGGTAACCGAGTAAAGGATGACTCCATTCGGTTACGGGTAAGAGTTGGTAGTTAGAAAAAGGGCATGATAGAGGAGGTGAGGTGTGAGTTAGTTATAGTATTGATAGAGGGGGAAAAGGATGTATAAAGAATGTAATGATTGGGAGAGGGTGAATGATTGATTTGCTAAGTGAATTCTATGAGCCTAAGGCTAGGAGAGAGCAGTACTCTCGAATTGTCTGCCTAATACCTGTAACTTGACAAATTCCAAGTTACCTCACTAATAATATTCAGTGCAAAAATCTCTCAGTATCTGAGAGTTCTATCACTGGTATCAGAGCACCGATCCTCTCGATGGCTAATAAGAAGGGAGAAAATAGAATGGATGGAATCGAGAAGGACATGGAGAACTTACGTGAGGATTTCCAGAAACACTTTGAGTTGTTGAGGGAAGAAAGGAGATTAGAGAAGGAAGCAATGCAAAAAAGTTGGGAGCAATCCCAGCTCAAGGTGAAGGAGTTGCGAGAATTACTGAAGCAATTTGTAAGCTACCGAGAGGTTGAGAAGAGTGGGGAGAATGCGGGCAACATGAGCAACGAAGTGGACCCATGTGGGGAGAAGGGGAAAGGTCCGATGGAGCTGGGCGGGAGTTTCGGGCCAACAACAGGGGGTGCACCCATGAGGGGCCTTCGGCGACCTCCACCTGAAGTCACCGGTTGGAATATTTTTTTCAGGGAGTATGGTTGGCACAATACAACTGACCAGGACTCGTCGCATGGATGGACACAGCAAGGACAAAAACGTAGACCACCGGAAGAAGGATGGAGGGATTTTACCTATGAACAGGCACTGGGTTTCGCAAGACAAAGGGAATCACGGCGTGACTGTCGCACGAGGCAGGTGGAGACACCGGTGTTCGACGGAGAAGATCCTGATGGGTGGATTTATCGGGTAGAATGATTCTTCTTGGTGGGATGCTTTAACGAAATGGAGAAAATGGAGCTGGTATCGTTGAGCATGGAGAAGAAGGCGCTGGCGTGGTTTCAATGGGTGGAGGGACGCCGACCAATCAGAACATGGGAGGAGTGTAAAGGCCTACTGATAGAGAAGTTCCGCCCCGTACAGGAAGGTACCCCATGTCAACGACTCTTGGCCATCAAGCAGATAGGTATGGTCGAGGATTATATTTGCAGGTTCGAGGAACTAGCAGCCCCCTTATCGGAGTTGCCGGATGAGGTATTGGAGAGCTCCTTCTTGAATGGATTGTCAAAGGAAATCCGTCTAGAGCTGTTGATCGTGAATCCTCGTAGCTTGGGGCGAATGATGACTCTGGCTTAACAAATAGAAGAAAAGAATAAGGTAATAGGACGAGATAAGGACAACCGTCCACTGCATGGAAATAAAGTAGGTGGGTCCAGTGGGCACCGAATGTGGGAGGTAGTGGGAGATAGTACAAACAAGGAAGGAAAAACAGGAAAAGTAGTGGCCACCGACAGAAACCTTGAAGGCTTTAAACGACTGACATTTGGTGAGATACAAGAAAAGAGGAGAAAGGGACTATGCTTCAAATGTGACGAGAAATACTCGTCGGGCCACCGGTGTAAAATGGTGGATCTAAAAGTTCTAACAGTCCTGGATGAGGAGCTGGAAGCTAGTACGGAGGGAAGCGGGGAAGAGGATGAAGCAACAGAGGGAGAGTTACAAAATGTCGAACTCTCAGTTGGATCAGCTATAAGGCTAACTCAACCGAAGACAATGAAGGTTGAGGGAATGCTTGAAGGGGAGCCTGTAGTGATCTTAATCGACAGTGGAGCCACCCACAATTTTGTATCTAAGGAGTTGGAGCTGAAGTGGAGTCCCAAATGGGATGACACGGACAAGTATGAGGTTGCCATGAGAAATGGAGAAAAAGTGTTGGGAGCTGGAATTTACAGGAATTTGAAATTATGGATACAGGATTTAGAGATATGTGAGGATTTTTTGCCAATGAAGTTGAGTAGTATAGACGTGATACTGGGCATCAAATCGTTGAGAACTCTTGGGGATGTTTGGAGTAATTAGTGCACACTGACGATGAAGATAAGAGTGAAAGGGAAGGAATTTGTTATCCAAGGTGATCCAATGCTATCTAAATCATTGGTAAGTGCCAAGTCCTTCAGCAAGGACCTTAAGGAAGGGGATTTGGTGTGCCGGTTACAAAGGGCAGAACAGGAGGCAGAATCGAATACCAGAATGCAAGTGCAAGACTTGGAGATCAGAAGGGTTTTGGAGAAGTATGGGGCAGTATTTCAATCACCACAATCTCTACCACCCGAAAGAGGAAGGGAGCATCATATTCACCTGATTCCAGGAGAAGGCCCAGTCTGGGTCTGACCTTACAAATATCCCCATTTCCAAAAAATTGAAATCGAGAAGTTGGTCAAAGAGATGTTAGATTCGGGATTAATCCAAAACAACACCTCCCCGTATGCTAGTCCAGTTTTGTTAGTCAAGAAAAAAGATGGAGGGTGGCGGTTTTGTGTGGACTATCGTGCTCTAAACAAGGTGACCATATGTGACAAATTTCCAATACCCATAATAGAAGAACTGATGGATGAATTGGATGGGGCAACTATCTTCTCTAAAATAGATTTAAAGTCTGGTTACCACCAGATAAGAATGAAGGAGGAAGACATTGAGAAGAAAGCGTTTCGAACCCATGAAGTACACTACGAATTTGTGATAATGCCATTCGGATTAACAAACGCGCCTGCTACATTCCAATCGTTGATGAATCGAATTTTTAAACCCTACCTCAGAAAATTTGTTCTAGTATTCTTCGACGATATCCTAGTTTATAGCAAGAATAAAGAGGAGCACCTTATGCATCTTAAGGTAACTTTAAGTATCCTAAGGGATCAACAACTCTATGCTAACCATAAGAAGTGTGTTTTTGGGCAACCACGATTGGAATATTTGGGGCACATTGTATCTAAGCATGGAGTGGCAGCAGATCAGTCTAAGGTGGAAGCAATGCTCAGGTGGCTGAAACCACTCACCTTGAAGGAGTTGAGAGGATTCTTGGGGTTGATCGGCTACTATAGGAAGTTTGTGAGGGGGTACAGTCATATAGCAGATCCATTGACACAATTGATTAAGAAGAACAACTTTCAGTAGACTGCTGAAGCAAAGAAGGCCTTCGACAATCTTAAGAAGGCTATGACCACCTTGCCGGTGCTAGCCTTGCCTAACTTCAATCTACCCTTTGTATTAGAAACAGATGCTTCAGCTGTTGGAGTGGGAGCTGTGCTGATGCAGAATAATAGACCCATCGCATATTTCAATCAAACATTATCAGCTGCAGGGAAGGGACAAGCAGCTTATGAAAGGGAACTCTTGGCTATTGTGTTGGCTGTAAAAAAATGGAGAGCTTACCTCCTAGGTCACAGATTCGTCATTCGCATTGATCAAAAACCCTTGAAATTCCTATTAGAGTAAAGGGAGATCCACCTCGATCATCAGAAGTGGATCACTAAGCTGTTAGGCTTTGATTTCACCATTAAATACAAACCAGGAAGAGAAAATAAGGTGGCAGATGCTCTATCAAGGGTGCAGATCCAAGAAGAGTTGCAGACTATAATTACCTATAAAATCATCGACATGGCAGAAATTTTACAGGAGATAGAGGAGGATAGCAAGCTCAGGGAATTGAGGGAGGCTGTCAACAAAGATCCAGGGTTCAGGCCCCTTTACACGGTTAAGCAGGGAAGACTCTATTACAAAGACAGATTAGTCATCTCCAGCTCTTCTGTTTTTATAGCCAAGAATTTGAAGGAGGGTCATGAAAGTCACTTGGGAGGACATAGGGGACCATTAAAGACATACAAGAGAATCTTTAGTGAATTGTATTGGGAAGGTATGAAGAAGGAAATCTATCGGTTTGTGGCTGCATGCTTAATATGTCAACAGAATAAATACCTAACTCTATCACCAGCAGGATTACTACAGCCTTTGGAGATACCTAATCAGGTTTGGGATGAGTTAACGATGGATTTTATAGAAGGGCTTCCTAAGTATTTGGGGTATACATCTATCATGGTAGTAGTAGATAGGCTTAGTAAATATGCCCATTTCTTACCGCTCAAGCATCCATACACGGCACAATCAATAGCTGAAGTGTTCATCAAGGAAATTGTGAAACTACATGGGTTCCCTAGGTCTGTGATTTCTGATAGAGATAAGGTTTTCATGAGCAAATTCTGGGGAGAATTGTTCAAGGTGCATGGGACAACTCTGAAATTCAGTTCAGCCTATCATCCTCAAACGGATGGGGCTACTGAAGTAGTGAACCGATCAGTGGAGGCTTATTTGAAGTGCTTGGCAGGAGAAATTTCAAAACAGTGGGCTAAATGGTTAGGGTGGGCAGAGTATTGTTATAATACCTCATATCATGTAGCTCTTCACACTACACCCTTTAAGGTTCTGTATGGAAGGGATCCTCCTCCTATTTTTTAGATGGGATCGCGAGTGACCAAAATGGTGTCAGTTGAGGTTTTATTACAGCAGAGGGACCACTACCTGGGAAAAATTAAACGACATCTTGCAAAGGCCCAAAGTGATATGAAAAGTAGAGCTGATAAACATAGGCGGGAAGTGATTTTTAATGAGGGAGATAAGGTTTGGCTGAAACTAGCTCCTTATCGATAACTAACAGTAATGAGAAGAGCCAATGAAAAGCTAGCCCCTAGATATTTTAGCCCATTCCGAGTGTTACGAAGGATTGGGAAAGTGGCCTACGAATTGCAACTGCCTGAGTCAGCTAGGATCCATCCTATCTTCATGTCTCCCAGCTGAGAGCAGTAGTGGGAGAGGATACTGATCAGCTAGTTTTACCTAACAAATGGGCAGAGGACAAGGAGTTATCAGTACAGCCAGAAGAGGTCTTAGCAGTAAGACCACGAGGAGGGAACAAGGGCCTTGAAGTTTTGATAAAGTGGAAGGGTTTGGCAACACCTGAAGCTACTTGGGAGCTATTCGATGATATGGTGGAACTCTTTCCGGAATTTCACCTTGTGGACAAGGTGCAACTTATGGGGGGGAGCAATGTTAGGCCTCCTATTATGCAAGTATATTCTAGAAGGGCAAGGAAAGGGGTAACCGAGTAAAGGATGACTCCATTCGGTTACAGGTAAGAGTTGGTAGTTAGAAAAAAGGCATGAGAGGGGAGGTGAGGTGTGAGTTAGTTATAGTATTGACAGAGGGGAAAAAGGAAGTATAAAGAATGTAATGATTGGGAGAGGGGGAATGATTGATTTGCTAAGTGAATTATGTGAGCCAAAGGCTAGGAGAGAGCAGAACTCTTGAATTGTTTGCCTAATACCTATAACTTGACAGATTCCAAGTTACCTCACTAATAATATTCAGTGCAACAATATCTCAGTATCTGAGAGTTCTATCACAAAGGTGGCCCAAAAAAAAAGTAATTTGCCGCCTAAAAAAACTACTGGGAAGATAAGCTTCTGCATTAAAATGAACAGAATGCAACAAAGGTAGCATCCACCGTGTTTGCAAAGATCTGCAGACATATATATGCATTATCATGGCCTCCACAGAAAATGCCATGTTATTCTTGTCAATGATATAGATGCTATCATTGTATGGGCAAAGCAAAATCCATTGACCATGGACAAGCAGAAAGATACCACCAGGTCTCATACTACCTTTCAAGGAACTAACGATCTCATGATTATGGTTCAAGACCTAAACAGTCCTCCAAAACATCATGACAAACAATACTTTGTCATGCTATTCACAATCTTTTATTTTGCAACACCCAAACATACCTCAAAAGGGAGCAAATACAAGATGAATAATGCCAACATAGAGAGGTGTAGATTTAATTGCATAAGGATTAATACATACTTATTGTTGAGAGAAGCCCTACTTAAGCAGCACCTCAGGGATTCACCGTGCAACAGCATACAGAGGATGGCAATTAAGAAGTTTCGAGAATACAGATTTTTTTGTTGTACCAACTGTCCTTGTTGTAAAGATTCTTTTGTTTCATCTGTTACAAAACCTGTATATATATTACACT
The DNA here is from genome assembly GCA_026413575.1 of Erythroxylum carthagenense. Classification (NCBI taxonomy): domain Eukaryota; kingdom Viridiplantae; phylum Streptophyta; class Magnoliopsida; order Malpighiales; family Erythroxylaceae; genus Erythroxylum; species Erythroxylum carthagenense. The sequence continues at coordinate 3,968,712 of JANZLD010000007.1, forward strand.
ATTCACACGAAAATAATATGAGCAGATATTACAATCATCTCTTCGTTTTTTATCCTCTTCGTTCTCTTCGTTTTCTTCTTCATGGTATCAGAGCGTTAGACAAACGTCTAAATGGTAGATACTGCAAATTATTCTTCTTTTACGAATCAAAATGAACCTTCAAATACATCTCAACAAATTCATACTCTTGCATCTTCTTTTGATTTTCCAGCTCTTGCCAAAACCTTAAATTTCAATCTTCCCACTAAACTCGATAGCAAAAATTTTATCAACTGGTGTGCACAGGTCTTGGCTGCTATTCGATCTCTTAAACTTGAACATTTTATCTCTGAAGCTGCTGCTCCACCTTCCCAATATGTACCTGCGTCTTCTGTTGATCAAGCTCCTCAAACAAACCCAGAATATTGAGCATGGTGTCGTTCTAATCAGCTTCTCTTATGCTGGTTACTCTCTACCATTGGTGAAGAAGTAATCGGCCTAGTTAACCAGTCACAAACATCACTTGAAGTTTGGCAAATCCTTGAGAAGCTTTATGCTCAGACATCAATGGTACGTGTCCTGCAACTGAAACAGCAACTTTCAACGATCAAAAAAGGATCCATGTCAATAAGTGAATATATGGAAACAATCAAATCTATTGGTGATGCTTTACTCATTGCTGGTCACAAAGTTCCTGAAAGTGAGCTAATACTCAGTGCCTTAAATGGTTTAGGCCATAAGTATGATCTTGTAGTTGTTCTTCTTACTCACACAATGTCTCTGTCCACAGTTCAAGAAACACAATATTCTCTTATGATGCATAAAACTCGTTTGGAGCAACTTAATGCTGCTACTCAAGTGCCTATCATGTGACCTAATGTCAACTTTGCAAGCTACAATGCTCAAAACAGGGTTACAAATCAAGGGGGTCGTGGTAGATCTAGAGGTTGTGGTGGCAGAGGAGGTCGTTGGTCTGGCAAATCTCGTATCTTCTGTCAGCTATGCCAGAAACCAAGTCATGATGCACTCCATTGCTATAAGCGATTTGATCAAACTTGGCAGGGATCTCAATCAACTTGGAAGCCTCAACAGTCTCAGCCTGTGTTTCATGGCAACTCCCAATCAATTCAACACTCTCCTCGGACATTTCTTGCTGAAAATCAAGAGTCATCCCACCTCTTTGAAAATTCTACACCTGATACCACATGGTTTGTAGATAGCGGTGCTACAAACCATGTCACAGCTGATGTTCAAAATCTATCTCTTGGATCCGAATATGGTGGCAAGGAGCAACTCATCGTTGGAAATGGTAATACCTTACCTATAGCTCATATTGGTTCTTCATTTATCAAATTTCGTGATAACAAACATACACCCTTAGCTCTCAAATAGATATTGCATGTGCCATCTATCACCAAAAATTTTCTGAGTATTTCGAAACTAACCAAGGATAATAACGTTGTGGTTGAATTTTCTGATGAATGTTGTCTTTTTAAGGACAAGGTTTCAGGGACAGTTTTGCTTCGAGGAGTGCTCCAGGATGGTCTTTACTGCCTTCAGCCTCCATCCAACAATAATCAAAGTCTGTCGTCCTACTTCTCCAGCAAATCCTCTACTTTCAATTCCCCAATCAAACCCTATAGTTCTAGACAAATGGCTACAAATGTAGCTCATACTAGTGTTGATGTTTGGCACACCAAACTTGGACATCCGTCCACCAGTGTACTTAATCACATTGGAAAATCAATGAATCTCAAATTTAACCCACGCATTGTCAGTTTTTGTGATGCTTGCAAACATGGTAAATTGCACCAGTTACCTTTCCCTACACACAATATCACGACCAGCACGCCTTTAGAAATAATTTACTCTGATATTTGGGGTCTATCCCCATATTTGTCATCTGCTGGACATAGGTATTATATCATCTTCATTGATGCATTCTCTCGTTTTACTTGGTTTTATCCCCTCAACCTGAAATCTGATGCATTGACCACCTTTATTCAATTCAAAATCCATATAGAGCTTCAGCTTGATCGGAAAATTAAAGCCATACATACTGATAATGGTGGGGAATACCAAAAATTCATTCCTTATATGATTCAACATGTCATTACACCTAGATTTTCCTGCTCCTATACTCATCAACAAAATGGTGTTTCCGAACAGAAACATCCTCACATAAATGAAATGGGTCTTACATTACTCTCTCAGGCACATATGCCACTCACCTTCTGGCTTGAAGCTTTTTCAACAGCAACATACCTCATAAACAACCTTCCCAGTCCAACTCTTCAACATAAATCCCCCTATGAAAGGTTATATCACAAGAAACCCACTTATGATCATCTAAAACCTTTTGGTTGCAGCTGTTTCCCATATCTCCGTTACTATTCTGCCCACAAATTAAATTTTCACACCTTAAAATGCGTTTTTCTTGGCTACAGTCAACTACATAAAGGCTACAAGTGTCTTGATAAATACAGCCGGGTGTATATCTCTCGCCATGTTGTCTTTAACGAAACAGAGTTCCCATATTCAGATCTGTTTCCACAATCCCAAATCCCTTTTTCAATACAAGAGCCTTCCTCTCTCTGTTCTTGCACCAGCTGCATATCCATCCAGATCATCCTCCAACACTCACTTACAAGTGGATCAGCCCCCTGACGCTTCATGGTCCTTCAACATTCATCAGGTAAATTCTTCCTCAGCTTTATTACATCCTCCTTCTGTTTCTACTAATCCTCTTCCATGCCCTTCATATACTACATCCACTTATACTTCTGCAGTAGATCATACACTTTCATCATCTCCCAGCTTGCTACACCAACCCAATACATTACCTTCATCACCAAAATCAACTCATCCTATGCAGACAAGGTCCAAGAGTGGCATATTTAAACCTAAGGTCTATCACACTGACCTCCAAATCTATCTTGCTCCAGAACCTGAATCCGTAGCTGTGACTTTAACTATTCCAATTTGGAAACAAGCTATGGAAGATGAGCTACATGCGCTACAACAAAACAAGACATGACAACTAATTTCTTGTGACTCTCAGATGAATGTATTGAGCACAAAATGGGTGTATCGAATCAAATACAACTCGGATGGTTCTGTGGCTAAGCACAAAGCACGACTTGTTGCCAAAGGGTTCACTCAAACCCCTGGCGTGGACTTTACGGAGACCTTCAGTCCGGTGGTGAAGTCGTCAACCATTAAAGTGATTCTATCCCTTGTAGCCTCCTTTCACTGGGATATACAACAAATTGACGTGAATAATGCTTTTCTAAATGGAGAACTCCATGATGAGGTCT
>JANZLD010000007.1:4085325-4096055 GCA_026413575.1 Erythroxylum carthagenense
CAACAACCTTTGGAAATTAAAGAAATCAAAATATGAATGTGAAAGCTCAAAATTTTATACCACAACGTACAAAAAAAATAACAATATGAATGGAGAGACGGAGAAAGAAATACTGACTGAAGGGAAGACGGCTTTGGGGGCATCCTCGCCCGCATAACCAGCCTTGCAACTGTGATAACCCAGGTCAATTACTATTGCTGATACCTCGTCTGTTGTTGACACATAAACAAAGATTTCATTTCTCTAGGAATTCAATATGAACAAGAAGCGTCGTGGAGAGAGGTTTGTTCACTTACCACCTCCATACATTGTTGCAAAGTGAGGAGAAATCGAGTGTGGTCCGAAATGAGTTGTATGTTAGGGTTTTAGGGTTTAGAGGTTGGCGCAAAATTTTGAAATTGGGGGAGGATTTCGGGTCAATGTTATAAATATTTTACCGGTACCGATACATTTAGTTCCGGTTCAATCCTGCATTGATATCAACATTGTATACTATTTTAGGTCTTTTTTAAAAATTATAAAATAGCTTCTAAAATTTTTAACATTATAAAATAGTCTCTAAATATATTATACTATATAATTTATAATTTTACTTGTCTCTAAAAATTATAACAATAAAATTTTTATTTATTTCTATTAATATTATTTTTCACATTTACATTTAAATAATAACTATAATTGATGAGTAATGAGTATTTCCTCATAAATCAATGCCTATTTTAAAAGCCATTTTAAAGGCATATGAAATAAGAAAATTTTACATACTATTTTTTATCATGTATTTAACTGCCCATAAGATAGGATGATGGATGTGTATTTATTGCCCATAAGATAGGATTAGTATTTGTAATATTATTTCTTAATGACAACAATAAACAATGTAAGACTTTAGACATTTTATTTTCTTAACCTAGTTGCATTTATTAAATGATTTTGTTATATGTTAAATAATATATTAAATACTTTTTATTTACAAATAATAATTAGTAAATTGTATGTTTTGTATAAATCAATTAACAATTTAACAATTTAATGAATTTATTTTGATCTTATTTTTTATGATTATTTTAATAACAAATAATATGAAAAATCAAATAAATAACATTTCATTTCTTTGTAAATTTACAATGTCTAATTGTGTATCGAGTATAGAAAAATAAATTCAATAACATAATCTATTCCATAATTTTAACTTACTTTTTAAATAAATTTGTCTCAGTTTTCCTTTCTAAAACAACTTTATTAGACATAAATCTATTAAATGTTCTTGAATCATAAACAATTCTCACAACCAATTCCAGATAACAAATTTCATATTTCCAATTCCAATTCCCAAGCCCAATTCATATTTTATAAATCATTCACAAATCATAATACACATAACCAAAAAACATAAAAATTAGACAAATAACAACTAAGTTATGCATGTTAAGTCACGAGTCAAATAGATGTAGATTTGGAGTTTTGGGGACTGGGGAGTGGAGAGATGGAGGTGGATTGGTGGAGTGTGAGTGGTATGAGTGAAGACTGAAGGAGGTGTTGACAGCATGTAAGTAGCATGAGTGAAGACGTTAGGTCATTGGATTATAGATGGAGGTGTTGACAGTGAGTGAGGACTGAAGTGGTGAGAGTCCCGGCCTATTTTGAGATCTTGGATGATGTGGTGGATAAGATCATAGTAGGTATCCACCAACTTTAAAAGATAAAGATCATATGAGAGGATTATTTAAAGATAGTGGAGATTTTCATGGATATGGATGTATCATTCCTATATAGATGTAATCTTTTATCTTGTTAGTTGTGATGTAAATAAATCCTATCAGATAGAGTCTTATTTAGATGAGGATGTTATCTTTTTAGATAATATGATGTAATCTAATTAAGATAAGAGGTGATCTATTAGTTAAGTTTAGTTAGGATTCTAGCTAGAGGTATCTATAAATAACTCATTTGAGCCTTGCTCCACACTTGAGATAGAGAGTGTGACCATAACATCCAAAAGTGACTAAAACAGAGAGAGGGCAAAGAAGTTTATATTCTTATCCTTGTTTGTTTACTTTTGAGATTGGTTTGAAAGTTTGTCGATTGTGATATTAACTTTATTTTCGATCGTAAAACTTTGTGAGATAACTTGTTATTGTGGGGGGTGAAAGGTCAACTTTTCTTGTAAATCCTTATTAAGTTTAGTAAATTTATTCGTCAAGTTGCCCTGTGGTTTTTTCCCTCTATACTAGAGGGTTTTTCATGTTAAATCTTGATGTTTGCTTCATTGTTTAGTTTCTTCTCACGTTTGCTACTACTGCAATAAGCAGAGTTCTTTCCTATCGGTAATATTTGGTTGATATTTTAGAGAGCTATGTATTTATCTCCTAATAAGTAGTATTAGAGCCATTATGATGGAAGGTGGAAACAACTATATAGTTAAGTTAACGTCATCAAGTTACTCAATATGGAGGCCCATGATGGAGGATCTTCTGTATCACAAGAATCTTTTTAATCTTATTGATGTGGACAAAGGTGTGAAGGATGATGTTCCTTCAAAACTTCAAAAGATGTTAGACAAAGAATGGGAAAAAATGAAGCAAAAAACTCTGGACATTATAAGATAATGGATTCATATAAGCATATTCAACCATGTGTCTCAAGAAACAAATCTTTTTGAGCTATAGAAGAAGCTAGAAGGTATGTATGAAAGGAAGACTGCACACAATAAGGCCTCTCTGATTAAGAGGCTTGTAAAGTTGAAGTTGAAGGCTGGGAAATCAGTTTCGGAGCATTTAAGTGATTTCCAAGACATAATCAACAAGTTTATTACAATGAAGATCATTCTTGATAATGAGATTCAAGCTCTGTTCCTATTGAGTTCGTTACCGGATAGTTGGGAAATGCTAGTGGTGACAAGTGACAATTTGGCTCCTGAAGGTGTGCTCTCTTTGCATGCAATCAAAGAGAGTATGCTTAATGAAGAAATTAGAAGAAAGGAGATTAGAGCTAATGAAGTGTAGGGTTTCGGGACAGAAAGTAGGGGAAGGAACAAAAGTAGGGGTCTCAATGGTCGTGGCAAGTCTAAAAAGAATTCAAAGTTGAAAGGTGACAATGACCTGAAGATATACCACTATTGCGATATGCCAGGACCTATTAAGAGGTTTTGTTATAAGTGGAAGAGGATTAGAAAAAGGAAGCTCATCAAAATGATGATGATGATAAGAGTATAGCTATAATAGCTTCAAGCATGGACAATATGGTGCCAATAGTTTGTACAACTAATGAATGCTTTCATATCAGCAATGTTGGTTAAGAATGACTAATTAACATGAGCATCTTATTATTGTTTTCCTAAGAGGAGTACTTCTTAAGCTACAAGAGCGGTGATTTTAGGAACATCAAGATAAGAAACCAAAGTTTCGCCAAGATAATTGATATGGGTGATATCCAGGTTCAGACAAATGTTTGATGCTTACTGACCTTAAGAGATGTATGACACATCCCCAAGCTAAGAATGAATCTATTATCGATGAATATGTTAAATCAAGAAAGGTTTCAACATACTTTTGAGGATAAGAAGGAGAAATTGTCCAAAGGCACAATGATGATAGCTTGAGGAAAGTTATGTAACTCACTGTATAAGACACACTTAAGGTGTGTGATGATGGAGAACTATACACAACCAAATAGGAATCTTCATTGAATTTGTGGTATCAACGATTAGGACACATGAGTGAGAAGGGATTAAAGTTAAAAGCTAGAAAATCCCTTATCCTAGTAAATAACTCATAAGTACTTAATTATTAAGATCATTACTTGGCTAGAAAGCAGCATAGAGTCTCTTTCAGGGGAAGATCTATAAGGAAGTCAGAGTTGTTTAAGTTGATGCATTCAGGGTCCTAATGGGGATAAGTCACTAGGAGGTAACAGATATTTTGTTACATTTATTGATGATGCTTCAAGGAAGATTTAGGTGACCATATTGAATTCTAAAAGTCAAGTGTTTGAAACTTTCAAAAAGTTTCATGTAATGGTAGAAACGGAAGCTGAAGTGCCTGCAAACTAATAATAAATAGTAGCATACTTCTAACATGTTTGAGGAATAATGTACATCGCATAGCATCAGACATGGGAAAACCAAACTAGGGACTTCATAGTCTAATGGGGTTGTAGAAAGGATGAACATACAATTGTTGAGAAGGTTTGTTATATATTAAAGATGTCTATGTTGCTAAAGACATTCTGGGGAGAAGTCGTTCGAACTACAATCTACCTAATTAATCGATCTCCCTCAGTTTCAATGAAGTTGAGACTCTTGAGATACCGTGAATTGGCAAAGATCCCATATATCATCACTTGAGAGTTTTTGGCTATAAGGTATTCAAACACATACCTAAGGATCAGAGAAAGAAGCTTAACTTAAAGTTAATACCTTGCATCTTTGTTGGATATGGTAGTGATTAGTTTGGCTTCAGACTTTATGACTAAGAAAAGAAAAAAGATGGTCAAGATCCAGGATGTCGTGTTCCAGGAGCATGAGAGGTGTTGATCTTCTGAGTGGAGATAAATCATCACATTGCATCTCATTAAAAGGCATAATTAGCTCTTTGCAAATTCCTTCGACTATAGGTGAAGAAGATGAAGTGTGTGAGCAAGCTCACATTAGTGGAGATCAGATACAATATGATATTAATGAGCTATATGGACAACCTCCATATAATATTAAAGATGAATCTATTAAGGATAATTAGTAGGGGAGCAATTGGATCCAATAGTTGATGAAAGACAGCTTTGAAGGTCACCAAGGAAGAAAAAACCTTCTACAAGATATCCAAGTTAAGGGTACCTATTACTTATCGCTGAGGGAGAGCCTAAAAATATGCAAGAGGTTGCATCTTGTGAAGACAAAAATCTTTGGCTTGCAGCTATGAAGAGCAAACAGGGGTTCAAGATAAAGAGAGATGGTAATAAGCTGGTCAAGCCCAAGTCGAGGCTAGTAATGAAAGGATTTTGTCAACAGAAGAGTGCTGATTTTGATAAATTATGTTCACCAATAGTTAGGATGACATTAGCCCGGACGGTTTAGATCTAACTGCCTGTTTGGATCTTGAACTTGAATAACTAAATGTTAAAACAACCTTTTTTCATGGATATTTAGAAGAGGAGATAAACATAGAGCAGCTAGAAGGTTTCAAAGCTAAAGGCAAGGAAAATTTGACCTGCAAGTTGAAGAAAAGTCTATATGGCTTAAAACAAGCTCTAAGGCAATGGTATCAAAAGTTTGATTCCTTCATGATAGATCATGGTTTCAAGCGAACATATGTCGATGCTTGTGTGTATGTCAAAAAGTTCTCAGATGAGAACTTTATCATTCTTCTTCTGTATGTTGATGATATATTGATTATGGGTCAAGACATTAGTAAAATCAGTAAGTTAAAGGAGGAATTATGATAAGTTGGGATAGGAAAAATAGGAAATTGTGGTTGTCTTAGGAGAGATATATTAAATGAGCGCTAGAAAGGTTCAATATGAAGCAAGTCAAGCTAGTTAGCACACAACTAGCATCATATTTCAAGCTGTGTAAGCATGCATTTCCCTCAATAGAAAAGAAAAAAATATGGTATGTCCTCTATTCTATACTCATTTGTAGTAAGGTCTTTGATGTATGCAATAGTGTGCATAAGGCTAGATATTGCTCAAGTTGTTGGGATGGTAAGCAGATTCTTATTGAATCTAGGGAAGGTTCACTAGGAAGTAGTAAAATGAATTATGAGATACTTAATAGGCATACTAAAGTGGATTTTGTGCTTTGGTAATGGTGAGTCAATTCTAGAAGGTTTTACGGGTGCAAATATGGTTGGAGATCTTGATGGAGGAAAATCCACGTCTAGTTTTTTGTTCTAGTTTGGAGGGGGAGCCATCTCATTGCAACCTAAGCTACAAAAGTGTGTAACTTTATTTATGAGTGAAGCAGAATATGTAGCAATAGTAGAAGCCTGTGAGGAGATCCTCTTGCTGAAAAGGTTCCTTTAAGAGTTGGATATAAAAGAAGAAAATTATATGATATTTTGTGATAGTCAAAATGTTATTTACTTGAGCAAAAGTACTATATATCATTCTCGTACAAAGTACACAGGCATCAAATATCACTGGTTAAGGTCCATAATAGAAGAGCAACAATTAATGTTAAAAAAGATTCATACAAATTTGAATGGTTCTGATATGCTGACTAAAGTAGTTCCTAAAAACAAGTATGATATTTGTAGTAATTTTGTCAGAATGTATCATAAGTAGATGAACAAGAATATTATGTCTTCCTCATATTTGAGTTGGAAAGAGAGATTATTGACTGTCCAACCCGATTTTGAGATCTTGAAAGATGTGGCAGATAAGATCACTGTAGATATACTTTAACTTTAAAAGATAAAGACCATGTGGGAGGATCATCTGAAGATAGTAGAGATCTTTATAGATATGGATGTATCATTCCTAGATATATGTAATCTCTTATCTTGTTAGTTATGATGTAGATAAATCCTATCAGATAGAGTCCTATTTAAATGGAGATATCATCTTATTAGATATTGCGATGTAACTAATTAAGATAAGATATGATCTAACTAGTTGAGTTTAGTTAGGATTCTAATGAGAGGTGCTTATAAATAGCTCATTTGAGCCTTGCTTTATAAGAGTGAGTGTGGTCACAACGTCCAAAAGTGAGGAAAAATAGAGAGAGGGCAAAGAGGGTTAGATTCTTATCCTTGTATGGTTGTTTTTGGGATTGGTTTGAGGGTTTGTTGATTGTGATATCAACTTTGGTTTCAATTTTGAAACTTTGTGAGACAACTTGTTATTATAGAGGGTGAGAGATCAACTTTTCTTTTAAATCCTTATTGAGTTTAGTAGATTTATTTGTCATTTTTTTCATGTTTTTTTCCTTTTATACTTGAGAGTTTTTCAAGTTAAATCCTGGTGTTTACTTCATTGCTTAGTTTCTTCTCATATTTTTCTATTGCTGCAATAAAGAAAGTTATTTCTTATCATTAATATTTGGTTGATCTTTTAGAGAATTGTGTATTTGTCTCCCAACATGAAGGTGTGGTGTCTAGTAGATTAGCGGTGTCTGCAACGTGCAAGGTTGCAAGGTTAAGGAAGTAGAGAGCAGTATGTAGTGGTTAGTGGCAATGCCTGACAGCGTAAGTGAAGGCTGAAGAATCGATTACCGACGGTAGAGAAGAGTAGCAGGTGGTGATTGAATGATGAAGGAGAACACTCTATCTAGATATAGATTTTGGAGAAAGTGAGGGGCTGATGAAAATCGTGAAAGGTGGACTAAAGGAGAGCAAAAATGAGAGATTCGTTCACAAGGGTTAGTATGTTTATAGTTTAAATTTTTTTACAACTTGGTCCACCACTTTTAAAATTTTCATATTAACCTTAATAAATTTTAGTATTTCGAGTATTGACAAGTACCAATTAGTACAAAATGATACTCATACTAGTGGTTTTGATTAAATTGGTTTGTTTAAAGCCAACTTTTTGATTAAAAATATGTGTTAAAATAAAAACAAAAATGGAAATTATCATAAGTAATTTAAAAAATTTCAATTTCTAAAATTCTTAAAAGAACTCCTCTTAAATGTTTTTAGAAAATTCTTTTAAAAATTTTATTTTTAAAATTATTAAAAATTCTCTTAAATTTTTTAAAGAAAAATTATTCTTAAATTTTATTAAAAAATAACAGCAAAACATATGTGATATAAATATTATATATGAATAAATTAAATCTGACTTGAATTGATAATTTATTATAGTTATTTTAATGGATAACTAATTTTAAAGTGTCAAACCTTTTGAGACTTTTTCAATTAATTATTGAAGTGATTAGCCTTTTACATTCTTAACAATTCGGTTCAAAATATTAGTTATGTTAGTACTTTGTTGATTTGGCTAATATAATCATTTTTATTATGACATATAGGCTTTCATGTGAAATTAATGGCTAATTAATTTTTCACGTTGACTAAAATACATAACTCATAACTTACACCGAGAGCCCATATCTATAACACGTTGCTTATATGCCCATATATGATTTAATTTTAAAATGGGATATAATGGTTTGTTGATAGTTGGTTTGGAGACTGAACTGATAAAGCAAACACACACAAGAGGGGATTAAATTGTTCGTAACTTCAATATTTTTACAATTTACTATCAATCTGTACAAAAGACAGGCAGTTGTTAAAATTTAAAATGAAAGAAGCCTCTTGTGATTTGAAAACAATAGTAGCTATAGTACAGAAATTTAAAACTTAGCTATAGTGTAGAAATTTAAAACTAAGGAAAAATAAAGGAGGACAAAACTAATTTATACTAGTTTGACTTATAACCAAGCCTACATCTAGTCTCTAAGTATCCCATTTGAGTATTTCACTAAAATCTCCAAGTAGTGATTTGACGAACCTCTTCAAGCTCATAAGTACAACATTTACAAGGTTCTTCTGCCTTCCACACTAGTAGTATTTGGTCAGCCTCTACAAGCTCTCAATAATTAAGAGTAGGATTTGCTCAATATGAGCTACAAAGGATGATCTCTCTCAATAGAGTATTTTCACTTTCTAAAGCCCAAAGGGTAGATAAAGATATGATTTTAAAGTCTTGGTATAGCCACTACTGATATATTTTAAATCTGGTTTTGATTGGATGCAACAACTCTTCCTTAAATAATAGTTCTCTTTGACAATCATTTTGAAATTTTCTTCCCATATACTAGCTGTTGCTTCAATTTTATCATGAAACAACTAACTGAATCGATTTTGAATATGTTAAAACGTCTTCCATATCATCTATGATAGTATCTTCAAATATCTAAACGTTTAGATAAGTTTTTGACTGTGTCTCAAAGCCAGCTGTCAAATTTGTCCATATAAAAATGGTGGGGACTATCCATCCTAGATTTTGTGGAACCTTTTTTGAATATTTGAATGAGTTTATAAAGTTGGTTCCTATAAAATAGGAGTTGTTAGATGCTTACCTTCTCATTTAAACAAATAACTAAGTTATATAACCATTTTTATATTGTTATCTTTTGGATAAATGTGATAATTCAGTTAAATAAATTTAAATTTGCAACATAACTAAATATTATTGATTATTATCATCAAAATCATTAAATTAGGAGCTTTGAGCTAACAATCTCCCCCTTTTTGATGATAATAAGCAATAACAAATATATTTTCAAAAGATTCAAATAACTGTGAAGGATTTCGAAAAACACCTATAATCTTTATATAAATCCTTAATAACAATCGTAATTGGAAGGAGCCTCTTACTACTGCAAAGTAGTAGAAGCCTATCGTTTGTTGAAATGAAAGGGAATTAGATGCAAGCATAGAGTTAAGCATATTCAATTAGGAATATCAAGCATCTATCATACTTTATCAACATGATCATCATATATTATCATTGAAAACATTCAAGATTTATATATATATCCAAAGCATGTTTCAAAATATATCTATCTATTTACTCTCCCCCTTTGTCATTATTGAAAAGGAAGAGGAAGAAACTAAATGTGCAACTCAAAATATCCATGTAAACATAAACCATAAATAGAAATATTTAGATCATCCACAGAGAACTTAAAAATGGTATGATTTTCAAGGAATGGATCGTTGATCCTTGAGAGTGGTGAAGAGGGTTTAAATCAGGTTCTCCATTTTAGTGACTTGTTCTTGCATTGTGGTCATCTGGACATTCATCTGGTACTGAATGAACCTGATATATCGCATTTGTTGTTGGAGTATAAGAGTGTTGGCATTTTGGGAGGTATCGAGATTCTGTCTCTTTAGAGAAGGTCCTACGACATATGCAATGTTAGCCCCAATTTTTTTTTAAAAAATTAAGCATGATTAGCTTAATTGAGTAAGTTAAGCTAGCATAATTAACTTGACATTAATTAGCATGAATTAGCATATGACATAAAATGAGTAGGTAGCATTAATTGATTAAGTTATATAGCATTAAAGATGTTAGGTTAAGATTAAATGAAATGGGCTTGTATGGGCCTAAGCTAGTTGTAGTAGGAAAGTAAAAGAAGAAGTGGGGAAAATAAGAATAAGATGGGCTTGAGAAATTAGTGGGCTTGAGTAGGTTAAAGAGGATGTAAGAAGGAAAAAGAAGAAGGGAATTGGATTTGGGCCTTTGGGCTTAAGTTAAATGAGGAAGAAGTATAAAAGGATGAAGAAAGGAGTAGGTTTTTAGAAGAAGAAGAGGAAAAAACGAAAATTAGAGGGAGAGGGAGTGAAGTTTCGGTGAAGAGGAGAGAAGAGGAAGAAAAAGAAGGAGCTTTGGTCTAGGGTTTGATTTTCCAAGAGTTTTAGCAAGAGTTTGGAAGAAAGTCCAAGAGAAAAAGTGTGGAGGAAGGCTAGAGCTACATTTTGAGCCAAGAAATCACTTGGTTGAGTCAAGAATCAAGAAGAGCAAGAGAGAGGAGGAGAGCAAGGGGAAGAGCACTCCTAGGCAAGCTTTAGCAAGGATTTAGCAAGTATAAGGTGGGTTTCACTTTTATCTTTATGTTAGTAATGCTTTAAATAATATCTCAACTAAGGAAAATTAATGTTTTCCAATTACCTTGTGATGAATGTTTGATTGAGCTTTGCTTGAGTATAAATTGATCTATGATTGCCATCATGTGAGAATTTGAATAGTACATGACTTTGCTTGATTTGCTAGACAAGTCT
>JANZLD010000007.1:4098442-4110278 GCA_026413575.1 Erythroxylum carthagenense
AACTCATACCAAGATCACTCTTTCTACTCCTTCTACTCCTCATTTTCAATAACATCACATTTAATACCATTTATACCTAGAAGTTGTCAATGAATGCATGTACCACTTTTTATATGAAAACATTCCGTATTTGTGCGCATATATGCTAATATGATGCATGAGTGAGAAAATGTATTGTCTTAATTTCTCTTTGAGCTCACATGTACTGAAATTTCAGGTCATAACCCTTAATATGGGGACGGGATGTTACACAACCACCTTTCTTTTTTTGCATTACATTTTGTATCTGGCCTTTGTTTCCATTGAATGAAAAGTTTTAGGAGGATCTGATGACTCTCCTTTCTTTGGCACAGAAGGGTCCTTCCTTTCTGATTTTTCAAGAGGAGCTTCTGGGGTTTCATTAAAGACAGGGTGCTCTTGAGTTATAAGATCCTTTGTACGTTCCTCAACGATAGGAACTTTTCCTCTTCTTACTTCCTCTCATCTTCTTTTTCAAGAAGATTCTTCTAGCATTGGTTCATCATCTTTTTCATAGTCCTTTTCCTTTTCATCCAAAGTCTTTTTCTCACCTTGTGCCTTGGATGTACTAGTTCTTATTCATGGTCTTTTGAAGAGGTGAATAGGTTATTCTTTAGTGTCATCATCGTTTATAGAAATAATCCCCTGTACCTTAGGCAAATTGGGGATAGTTGAACCAATTTTAGAAATTGGTGACTATCTTAAGGAAGAAATTGGAGTAGTAGGCTCGTGAGATGGCAATAATGAAGGTGAGAGTGTAAATGGTGGTGGAGAAGAGGGTCTTGTAACTAGAGATTGAAAGAGAACACTCATGTTCTCCAGTGAAATTAGAGACTCCCCCTTATTAGGAGATTTCTCTTTGCTAGGAGACTACTCTTCACTAAAAGACTCCTCTTCATCTTCGAGTGAATTAGGGTTTGGTTTATCAGATCGAGGGTTCTCTTCATCAGAGTGATTTCGAGGGTCATTCCTCTGTTTGGTCTTAAATTCATGGTATAGGGCTTCACTAGATGAATCAAAAGTTATGTTTTCTGATGACTGCGATGGCACATTCTTCCTTTTTCATTCATATTTGTGCAACGGCTCCATCAGTCTCTGTGTGTGTTTCCCTAAAAATAGTGACTTTTTGACAGAGGAAGAAGCAATGGTTTTGTTTGGGTTTTCAATGTGGGTGTTATAAAGGGTTCAAGAATGGAGGATTCAGGTCTTTGTTCATGATGTAATATTTTGCTATAGCTCAAAGTAGGTTTTCGATTCCTTTGGGATTTAGTCTTAATTCGTGCTATTGTAGTGAAAGTCGCTATAAATTTCTAAGAAATTTTAGGATTTGATCAAAGAGAAAGAGTCCAACTGCTGTGAGTAATTCAATTGACATCAAAGATGAGTCGACGTAATGTAACCATTGCTGGGTGTGCCAATGGGTTTCTAAGAGGAATTTCGTAAAATGATGAAAACATTGCATAAGTTCCCAGAAACTACATTGTTTAGTAACTGCAACTTCCAGACAAAGTTACTCTTCCTTTTTGAAATAGGAGCCTTCTATGTAATACACTAGAAGGAGCCTGTTAATATCTACAAAAAGAAGTAAATTGAATAAAGTTAGACATTTAATAATATGCGCATACCAAGCTCTTTTCTTAATAAACAAATTCTATCTTCTGAAAATAGCTTAGTAAAAATGTAGGCTACTTGGTTTTCAGTATTAACATGCAATAATTCAATAGTTCCTTCTAAGAAATGATCTATAAGAAAGTGATGTTTAACTTCTATATGCTTAGTTCTAGAGTGATGCACAAGATTTTTAGATGAATTAATTACACTTATGTTGTCACATAATATAGGAATATGACTAAAGTTTAGAGAAAAATCCTGGAGTTGATGTTTCATCCACAAAATATGAGCACAACAACTAGCAGTTGCTATATATTCTGCTTTAGTTACTGAAAGTGTTGTGCAATTTTGTTTCTTACAGGGCCAAGAAACTAAACATCCACCAAAGAATTGGTAGTAGCCACTTGTTCTTTTTCTGTCAACCTTATCACCTATATAATCTGCACCATAGTTGCTAACCATGTCATATGAATATGTTTTTGGATACCATAGTCCAAAGTCCATGGTTCCAAGAAGATAATGAAAGATCCTCTTAACTGCTTGAAGGTGGCTCTCTTTAGGATTTGACTAAAAATATGCACAAAGTCATACACTAAGCGTAATATCTGATTTTGAACTTGTAAGATACAAAAGTGAAATCATTCCTCTATATTTTGTCTCATCAGTAGTCTTGCCTACTTCATCCTTATCAAGTTTAGTTCCAGTATACATTAGAGTTCCCATTAGTTTGGCATTTTTAAACTAATATTTCTTGATAAGTTCCTTTGTGTACTTGTCTTGACTAGTGAAAATCCCTTTTTTGTTTGCTTGATTTGTAACCCAAGGACCAAGGATAGTTCCCCCATCATACTCATCTCAAACTCCCCCTACATTAAAGCTGAGAATTCTTGACAAAAGGATGGGTTGGTAGCATCAAATATTATGTCATCAATATATATATGAATTATAAGTAAATCATTATCCTTTTTCTTGATAAATAAAGTTTTATTCACCTTTCCTCTTTCAAAGTTATTCTCAAGTAGGAAGTTACTTAACCTGTCATACTATACTCGAGGAGCCTGCTTTAGACCATACGAGGCTTTTGTTAATTTCATCACATAATTTGGAAGGTCTGCTTTCTCAAATCCTGAAGATGGCTTAACAAACATTTCTTCATTAATATATCCATTTAAGAAAGCATTTTTAACATCAATTTGGAATAATTTAAATTTTCTATGACATGTAAAAGCAAGTAAAATTTTAATATACTCTAGTCTAGCAATAGGGCATAAGTCTCATCAAAATCAATACCTTCCTGTTGGTTATAGCCTTAAGCTATAAGTCTAGGTTTACGTCTGACTACTTTACCATTTTCATCAAGTTTGTTTCTTAATACCCAATAAGTTCCATTAATTGATTTGTCTTGTGGATAGGGTACCAAATTCTAAACTTGGTTCATGTCAAACTGGTTTAGTTCATCTTTCATAGCTACAGTCTAGTTTTCATTAGCAAACGCCTTTTCAATATTCTTTGGTTTTAGTTGTGAAACAAAGGCAACATAATTTTTTTTGAAGCTTTTTGAAGGTCTCCTAGAATATACTAAAGCGTATTAAGACCTCTCTATTCTCTTGGTGTCCTGAAACTTTTGCTTTGAGCATCTAGTGTCTTTTGCTGCATAGATGCCTATTGATGTGTATTCATAATAGGAGCCTCTTTTTGTTTTTTCTTCAGAAGTATACTCTTGATCTTGTGAATCTAAAGGCATTACTAGTGTAGTTTGAGTTTATGGTGTATCTTGAGGAACTAAAGGATGCTCTTAATCATCCAAATCATTAGTGTTGTTGAGGACAATGTTTCATCGAATACAACATGTATTAACTTTTCTATCCTTTTGTTTCTTGTGTTTTAAACTCTAAATACTTTGCTAACAGTGATGTATTTTAGAAAGATGGCTTTGTCAGACCTTGCATCAAATTTGCGAAGGTTGTCCTTACCATTATTCAACACAAAACACTTCATAAGCCCAAAAATAGGTAACATTGGGTTTTCTTCCTTTTCACAACTCATAAGGAGTCTATTTAGAATATCAAGTAGTTGATATCTTCACTAAACCACTATCAGAAGATAGATTTTGTTTGTTACTAAAAAAAGGTTGGTATGAGTAGATTCTCAGACATCTAACTCTATTCAAAGATTTTCTTCAAATTTTGTAGATGTTAGAAGTCTCCTTCGAATATGTTTATTTAGAAGGATCCTTTAATTGTACAGAAAACTCCTATCAATTTTTAAAAAGAAAGAGTAACCTCATTCAGAGGTAGCTGTCATTAAAACGATGTCATTTTATTTATTTAAAAATTCACACGTGTAGCACTGTCAGACTTTCTTACAATTGACAGAAGATACGGGAAGAGATTATACCTCTAAGAATGTGTACAATCTTTCATCTTCACACGAAATCATCTCTTAAAATTGTTTGGTATATCTCAAAATGGTTTCTTTCTTCATCTTATCTTCAACACTAATTGTAGCTCCTTCTATCTCACTATAATCAAACTCTTTCTTTGTGAATCCCTTCAGTAATTTCCAATATCCTTTATTCTTTGAAAATGGCATGAATAAATTCCAAGGGCCAAAAGAAATCTTTGGCACCTACTAAACCTATTTTTGTCTCTTTTATTTAAAAGCCCAAATTTTATAAGAATCCATTCGGGAGACTCCATTACATGCATACGATGAAAAGTAAAAATTTTTGACATCGCCTGAAGAATCACCCTCTGATTCATCCACCAAGCACAATGAATCAACAAAGTAGCAATATGTTTCTAATTCTGAGGAAGAAAGTCTAAAAGACTCAAACCTTAGCTCGTCAGAAGAAGAAAAAGGAGAAGAAGAAGAAAGAGAAGAAGAAGATAAAGAAGGAAAAGAAAAAGAAGAAGGAAAAGAAGAAGAAAATCTTCAAGTAAAGAAGAACATACTCTTGTGAGAAGAGTCTTTAATAAGGGGAAGTTGATGAAGAAGGTACAATTCCATTCTCCTTCTTTAGTTTCAAGATCTCCATCACTTTCACCTTCACTACCTACTCTCACTCTGCCCACTCCCTTGCCACCTACTCTTACTCCCAAAATCTCTACTCCACCACCACCAACTACTCCTTGACTTGGTTAAAAATTGCCTGAAGAATACTAGATCATTAATGATGACGATTTAGATGAAGAACTAGTTCATTTGGTGAGATGCCTACAAACCAAAGGAAGTCTCCTAATATAGACTGAGAAAATTCTTGTAATTGGAAACAAATAAATTCTGAGGAAGAACCGAGAAATGAAGAAGCTTCGTTAAATAAGAAAAGGCAAAGAACCTATGTTTGAAGAAGTTATAGAAGATCCTATCCCTAGGGAAGAATCCCTATTTGAAAAAATTTCCAAGGGTAAGAGATCAAAGAAAATAAAAGTTTTTGCCTAAAAGAAAGCAAAATCTTCAGCACCACTAAAAGTGTTTCAATCGATGGAAGCAAAAGCGAGATACAAAATGATGTACAAGAAAAGAAAGGTAGTTACTAGATGAATTCCACCTCCCATTACAAGAAAACTGCAGATTGGCAACGAAAATTTAGCGACGGAATATAAACCGTATGAAATTAGCGACGAAAAGTATAGTTTCGTCAATGCTTTTCGTCACTGATGTTGAGTAATTTAGCAACAAAAAAATATTAGTTTGTAAATATGGAATGGCGGCAAAATTTGATAGGAAATTACTACCGGACAAATTTTGGATTATTTAGCGGCAGAAATGTTAAGGCTTGTTATGTCCGTCGATAATATTGTGTTGGGGACGACAAAATATTGGCAATGGAACTATTAGGCGTCAGAAACACCGTCAGTAAAAATGTTGTATCGTTGATACGTAAACAACGTTGTCTCAGATAATAAGGATGGTTTGAGGTTTATCAAAATGATGTTGTTTTGGTATAAACCAAACGACGTCATTTTAGATAAGTAAAATTGAAGTTGTTGATGTTAACGTTGCTAACGTTAACCAAAATGGCATCGTTTTGGCTAGCTTCAGAGCGTCCTTCATATAATCGAAATGACGTCGTTATAGTTTTTGTCAAAACGATGTCGTTTTGGTTAGGTTGAAGAATGTCCCTCATATAACCAAAACGATGTCATTTTGATGTAGTCAAATAAAATATAACCAAAATGACATCATTGTGATTGTTGCCAAAACAATGTCGTTTTGGCTAGCCTCAAGGATGTCTTTCATATAACCAAAACAACGTCATTTTGGATTAAACTAAAATGACATCGTTTTGACTACAACAAGAGTTGCGTTTTCGTTAAAAACCGAAATGACATCGTTTTGGCTAAAGAAGAGCTGCGTGTTAATTACAACCAAAACAACGTCGTTTTGGTTTAAGCCAAAATGACGTTGTTTTGTCTACAATAAAAGTTGCATTTTAATTAAAATTAAAACAGCGTCATTTTGGTGTTTTTGCTTCCTTCTCACTGCTTTCACCATCAAAACCTCTCACTCCCTCTCAACTTTTGAAAATTTTGATTTTGGATCATCGTCACTTGGAATCTTTGCAAGATGCTTCAACAAGGAAGCTAGATCTTGTTATCTTTTATGTTGTCTTTTTGCTGCTACGATTTGTGCCTTGATCTTGGATATGTGCTGGTGAGTTGGAATTTAAAGTTAAATAGGTAAGAGAATTCTAAACTTAATGGCATGTTGTAACATTAATTCTATGATGCTTGAATTTGGAAGGAACATGTGTTGAATTGATAATATAATAAAGTCTGGAACATGATGCTTGTTTGATAGGTTTTGTTGCATGAAAGACAATGGTTTGTGAGCTACCAAATGAGTGATTTTGAATCAAAATTGGATATGAAATTGATGAGGAGTTGGCATATAATTGAGGTATACTTGAAGTATGATTTAGGGATTGTTATATTGGTGTTTTGAAATTTGAAAGAAGATGTTTGGATCTAGAATTTCGCAAAAAGGTGGGTAGTCCACGATCGTGGCACTCATCCAACCCACGATTGTAAGGAAATGCATTAGCTTCTATCACGATTGTTCGTGGGAATGTACGCCATGATTGTGGGCAAGCCCTTAACATGGTAATCTTTGTTTTATGTAATTGATGAACCACGGTAGGATAAAACACTATACCTTGGTATAACTGGAATTGATTAAGGCTTAAAATGAACCTAATTTGATGTGAGATTAGTTGTTTAAAGGTTAAATAAGGTTTGGATTATTGAATTGGGGTAATAACTTAAGGAAGTGTTATTTGATATCAAAGTGTCTAATTTTGAAATTTATGAGTTGTGAAAGGAAAGAAGTATACTTTTGAATGCTAATGTGATTTTAAAGAATAAGAGCAATGTGTTAGTTATGAATATTTGTGAATTGGGAACTTGTGTGAATAAATATAATCTGTAATTACTTAATGTATTCATTGGTGCATTATTGCAAATGTTTATGTTTGTTAGGCATGTTAAGTTTGATCAAGTGTGAGTAAATATGTTCAATTTGAGCAAACTGGAATAAAGTCATATGTTATGCACTGCATCATCTACATGTGATTTTGAAATCCGAAATGTTTTGTTTTAAAATTGCCAAGTCCTAGTTGTGGGTAAATAGGCATGCCTAAAAGAGTTGGCAGCTACTTTGGTGACACTAAGTTATCTTCTGTATTTCGACACTTCGGTGTCTCCTAATATCGACACTTCGGTGTCTTCTAATATTAGACACTTCAGTGTCTTTTGTTACCAAAACATAAGTCTCTTCTATTCTATGATACCAATCATAGATATCTTCTATTATGGTCCCGTTACCTACTTCTATAAAAAGGAATAGCAGGCTAATCTGTTTATGTTTTGATATATGATCCATTTTGATATAAGCTAAATTATGTTTAGATAAAATTAAATTATGTTTTGGCATAAATAAGTTTAATATGATATAAGTTATGTTCTATTCTGACGTAATGATATCTTGTTCTGAAGTAATGATATTCTGTTCTGATACTTACATGTTTTGTTCTGACATAAGAATATCCTGTTATGATGTATTAGAATCTGTTCTAATAAAAACATTGTTTGGATTACTCTTTGAATTAAGCAATTAAAGATTATTTGTAATGTGACTTTTCAATACATATGCATGCTAGACGACTTTTAAAAGCAATCGCCATTTGATATCTTGTTTATTTATTCCCCACTAAGCTTTATGCTTAGCATGGTGATTTTGCTTCTGTGTAAGTTCTAATAAGAATGTTTAAAGAAGAGGACAAAGACAACTGTATTGGCTAAGAAGAATGTGTTTTGTTTTGGAAATATTTAGTTTGATTTTGGGTTGTATTCATTATGATGAGACCTTTTGTATTTTATGTATATAGTTTGTAATAACTATGATACAGGTTGGATCTGAATTTTAATGCATGTATTTTGATATATATACAATGTGTATAAGGTTAACTGTTGTCAAGAACTATTGAAATGTAATATATGTTTCCATGAGCTTCTTGAAAAAAATGGAATGCTATGGATTGTTTAGTTATGTTTTGTGTAGCACCTGTATATCCTGTTAAGGGATATATGGGTGTTACACAATAGCTGAGCAACTTGCTCAAATTTTAGGCTTTATGTTCTAATAACTACCATTTAGATACTTAGGAATCTTTATCTCTTCCACAAAGCTTAATCATAGGGATTTTCAACCTTTATATGATGCCATGTACAAAATAATTAGGATCTAGAATAATAAGAATTACTTCAAAGAATATTAATAAAAATAGATCATTCAAATATTACCATAAATGTGAAAACTTAGGGCCTTCAACATTTTTTTCTTGTAGATGATCTTCCATTATTTACAAAGCTAACTCCAATTTATTAGAATATTGACCAATTCATTAGATCAATTTAACAAGATGTTCACACCAACTAGTCAAATAGTTCTCTCTATATCTTTATCAGTGCCTCCTCAATAGTTAAGCAACTTGCTCAAATTTCAGGCTTTGTGCTCTAACTACTACCCCTTAAGTACTTAGGAATCCCTATCTTTGACACAAAGCTGAATCATAAGGATTATCAACCTTTATATAGTGTCATGTACTGAATAATTAAAAGCTAGAACATTAAGTTCCATTTTTCATGCAGGGAGAGTTATGCTTATTAATTCAACTCTTAACAGTATAAGGGCATCTTGGTGCTTTAGCTTGCCTCTTCCAATCAACCAAATTAAATTAGTTAAGAGGATATTGAAGAAATATGTCTTAGCCAAGGTTAAATAATCTAAAGTTGCTCCAAATTTATATAGGAGGATTTGAAAGTTGTTCAATGATGAAGAATCCCTTTGGGTTAAGTGGGCATATTCCAATTCTTGAAAGGGAAAAAATTTCTAGAAATTCTAAGCCAAAAGCTCTATCTCTTGGACTATGAAACAAATCCTCAAATTTAGAGACAACATCAAACTCTACATTAGGGTTAAGATAGGGAATGGAACAAACTCATCTCTTGCGCATGACTATTTGACAACCGTCTAGACTTATTTCCAACTTGCTAAATGCCACTTCTCTAATGTGATCTATACCTAAAAACTTAAAACTTTCAACTATTATACATAATAATGCATAGTGCTTGCCTCCCTTTTCTAGAGGCTTCAACTTAATCATCTCTCTTTCTTTATCATCCAAACCAAGTTTTGTAAGACATGTTTCTCTGGTTGAGAAATAGGTTATGTATTTTCACAAATACTTCTTGTTGGGATATATTCTCTAATATTTAATAGGTAGAATGAGAGAAAATTCTCTAGTTTTTCCTGAAATACCCTAGAGTCTATTTTGTCTTATAGATGATAACTGAGGAAAGATTATTCATTGGGGAAATATTCAAGCCCTCTCAGCCTTTCAATACAATGCATGTGCTTTGTATTAGAATGTTGAATCCTATGACTACCTTTCCTTTAAATATCAATTCTTTTCTTATCTATGGAAAGGGGTTAGACCTTACTAGATAAGAGTTGTATGGCCTCCCATCAAAAGGATATCATAAGCTAGGAAACTAAGATGTCTTGTAACATCCCGTTACCGGTGTGACGGGCATGTCGGTGATATGGATCAGGTTAGGATTGAGTACAGGCAAATGTTGCATTGTTCATGCATTATTGTTTTCATAGACATCGGTAATTGATTATTGACTGCACATATATATATATATGTGTACATACATGTATGACAAATTCCCGACTTGATTGTGAAATCGGAAATTGGTTAAAATGGTACAAATGAAAATTTGATTGTGAAAAGTGGAAATTGAGTAAGCGTATTAATTAGATTTTGAATATGAAATTGAAATGAAACGAAATTTAGAGGAATGAAAATTGGAAATTGAGTATAGGATTGGGTAATTGATAATTTTGTGAATTTATGGGAATTTTTCCAGAATTTTTAGAGTAATGGATCCGGATCGGGAAAATTGGCTTAGTGACTGATTTATTTGATTCCGAGTCCGAGAATGATTGATAATTGATATGAAACAATTAGAGTTATGATTTCGGGTTTTATCATAAATGATCATTGTGAAATTGGGAGAAAATTTGAATAAGAATTGGACTGATAGACCATAAGATTTGGATTTGTGGCAACTAAATTGCCAAACAAGCCTTTAAATCTCTTATATATATATATATATAAGCCTTAAGCTTAAATGTTCATTAAGCTCATCGACGGTCGTGGGAAAAGAAAACGTGAATTTGGAGTTCTTGGAGGATTTTCAAAGGATTAAAGCTTGAATCAAGTAAGTTTCTATGTGATTATGCCTTAAATCGTTTAGTTTGATCATTGATTGAGTATGAAATTGTTTAGAGAAATGGAAAGATTCGAGTGATAGGGTTTTCGTTGGTGTTGATTTGGGTTTTTGATGAAAAACGATTTAAATGATGATCTGAGGCTAGAAATGAATTAGATTTAATGTATAAAACCGATTGGGAGTGTTTAGAATGGTTTTAGTTGGATTTGTAGCAGAAAAAATCTGAGATTTCTGGGTTTTCTGGGTTCGGAAATTCGTCGCACGCCGCGACTTGTGATGAACACGCCGCGGCGAGCCTCCTTCCTGTCGTGTGTCGCGGCAAATAAAATTAATTGGAGAATAAATTGGTTTTGCGCCGCGACGAGCTGGACTTGGTTGCACGCCGCGACGTATGGGTTGTACGCCGCGGCGAACGCTCGCCCTTCGCACGCCGCGACGAACGAAGGCGCACGTCGCGACGAGCAAAAGGATTTTTCGCCGCGGCATCGATTTGGAGAATTGGGCTTTTAGGGTTTTCGAGATTTGGGAATTAGAAATTGAGGATTCAATTGGCTCTAGAGTAAAGTCCATTTGGAGATTAGGAATTTGAGAATTGAATTGTGAGACTAGGAATTGCAATTTAGAAGAAATGGAATTAAGTGATTATGAGATGATTGTTACAAGTAATGAATTGAGGGTTTTGATTTTAATAAAGTGATTCCTTAGTGATTAATTGGCAATTGGGGATTAAGAATTTTGAATTGATAATTTGATTTGACGAGTCTCGGGATTGGATGGCAAAGAAATAGTGAATGCAATTTTAATTGGAATGTGACCATAGAGTATGGAAATTTGTAAATTGGTTAATGATAGCTGAAATTGTTATGAATTAGGGTAAGAGAGTGATTAATTGAGAATTTGGGAATTGGATCGGGAAAGTCATAACATGTATAGTATATCGCATTTGTTACATATGCATCATTGAATACTGAAATTGGTATGATTGGTAATGTGTGATTATTTGATTGTTATAGAGGCACCGGTGGAGCAATTCCACGGATATGGTGAGACTTCCTGACAGTAGCTCGGAAGTCCTCAGGTGAGTAACCTAGTTGGTTCCTCAGCCTTTATGTGATTAATTGTAAATGTATTATTGCCATGAGGAGTCAAGGATGGATTTGTGTTTGATTGTTTTGATTGAATTCGGACCACGGGTGTCTGAATTATTTGGATTTGATATAGAAGTGCTATTGTGTGTAACTGATTGTGAATAAATGCGTAGGAATGCACTAATGTATTGAATTGTAATTGTGTTAGTGAAATGAAATGCCGGACCAAAGGTCCGAAGAAATGAAATGTGATATCGAAATGAAAAGTGAACATGTGCATTCATGCATAATTGAATGATCAGATAATTGGCAGTTGTG
>JANZLD010000007.1:4130782-4147632 GCA_026413575.1 Erythroxylum carthagenense
ATTTATTTCTATTGATTGTTAAATTCTCATTATTTTGTTTCTAGTTATTTTTCAATTTCAATTTCCAATTAATTTCTGTTTAATTCCCAAATTGCAAAACCCCCCCTTTCTTATTGCGTAACTACTAATGTCTGAATTCCTCGTGGGAACGATCCCGACTTTCCACTATTACATTAATTTGTGTTGCAGGAAGTTGGTTTCTTTTTATATTTGGTTGCAGGCGACAACATTCACCAATAACTGATTTGTTCTTTGAATAGATTGTGCATTTGCATGGCATTCCAAGGAGTATTATTAGTGACAAAGATGTAAAGTTCTTAAGCTATTTTTATAAGACTTTATGGGTAAAGATGAGAATTTATTATTTTCAACAAATTATCATTATCAAATCAATGGTCAAATTGAAGTTGTTAATACGACCTTATCTTCCTTATTGCGAGCCATCATACAAAGGAATTTGAAGAATTAGGAGGAGTGTTTGCCCTATGTTGAATTTGCTTACAATAGGAGTGTCCATTCGATAACAAACTACTCTCCTTTTGAAGTTGTGATTGTGTTTAATCCATTAACATCATTAGATTTGATACCAATACCAATTGAGAAAAGGGTTAGTTTGGATGGAGAGAGGACTACAGATTTAATCAAGGCATTGTAAAGAAACTAAGGCTGAATATTGAGAAGAGGACCAAGCAATGTGAAACTCAATATAATAAGGAACGGAAGAAAGTGATAATTGAACTCAGTGATTGGGTTTGGGTTCATTTACATAAGGAAAGATTTTCACAATGAAGAAAATCAAAGTTGAATCATAGAGGAGGTGGTCCATTTCAAGTTCTTGCAAAGATTAAGGACAATGCCTAAAAGTTGGATCTTCTAAGTGAATATGATAATGTGAGTGCCATTTTTAATATTGCTGATTTATCTCTCTTTGATGCAAGTGATGACTTGAGAACAAATCCTTTTGAAAAGTGGGGGAATAATGAGAACCAAGTTCACCTAAGTAAAGCTCCAAAGGATCCTTTAGGCATTCAAAGAGGCCCAATTATAAGAGCTAGTGCTAAGAAGATAAAGGAAGATATAAATGGGCTAATTGAAGGGATATGGACCAAACAAGGTCTAATTAGCTTGGAAAGAATTCAAGGTGTAATAAATCTGATCCAAGCTGAGTCAAAAAATGCAATAAGTGTCTAAGTTACTCCAATTTGTTCCAAGCATTCGAGAGATGTTAAAAAAACCTCACTTAAATTCATAATTCATTTGAGTGAGGTTAATTTCTTTGTGGTTCTTTTAGGAACTTGAACTAATCAACATTATTGCCTTGTGGCATTCAAACATATCTTATAACTTTGGTTCTCATCTTCTGTAGACATTGGGTCAAAGTTTATCTATCTTAAAACTTTTTTTTAGCTTTCTTGGATTTCTTGCTTCCATTGTGAGATTGCTAGGATTCAAAGCTAATCCTTGAGGTTCACATCAAGATATAACTATTAAAAGTAGTTATAACATGTTCGAATTTTCAATTTGTAATGAACGTAGTTCATTATTGCTAACTTAATATGCTGTATCATTAGAGCTATTTAATACGACAGTCTTTATCTAGCACATTAAATAATTGAATTAAAAATTTGAAAATAAAATTTTGAATGAATTCTTTTGTTAATTTTGTCTTGAATAATTTAAGTCTTGAATAAAATTACAACAAATAGATATAAAATATTCAAAATTTTAATTTATAATAAATATGAATTGCCGATAATCTTATAATTAATAGTGTTGATATAACATATTATATTATAAGAACTATTTAACATGACGATATTTATGCCTCACGTAATTGAATTTAAAATAAATTTTTTAGTTTCGTAAAACCTAAATTTTCGTTCTCACTATCCTAGATCCAGATCCACCACTTCGATAACTTTTATCTTTTAAAAATGAAAGCCAATAATAAAGGTTTATGTGTGTTTAAAGAGAAATATTGTTTATTTTGATTATGACTTCCCTTTTTTGATATTGTTCTAGATTTTTTTGGGATCTAATAATGTAAGGGATGGATAGAGAATCCAAGTCAGGAAATGGGAGAGAAGCTGAATAGGCTTTTTCACCTTTCATAACCAAGTGTTTTAAAAAGGTAAAGGAACAATCTTAAAACAATAAAATAAAATAAAAATCCTTTGTCTCACTAGCTGAAGCCACCTGTTCATAAAGTTTTGCATCTTCGCATGATGGTTTGTTCAGATTTGTGTTAAAAGAGTAAAATAAAATAAATAGGTTGGATCAAACTAGTGGATCTTCGTATTGAGTGAGTAAAGCTGGAGTAGGTTTTACATAGGTTTTTCCAAACACTAAATGAACCAAAAGAGTTTGGTTTTATTTTAAATTAATTATCTAATTCAAATAACATAACCATTTAATAACTTTTAATAAAGATGAATTAACATATATACAATTACATATTCATGTATAATATTTAATAATTTTAACTCTCGTTAAAGTTTGTGAAACAAATATTTACCCTTTTTCAATTTTGAAAAAGAGCATTTTAACTTTTCTATCTCTTTATTTTTCCTTATAACATACGTGTTATATGTTATGCATTTTTTACTACTTTAAAATTTAAAATATTGTTAATCTATTAACTAAAATCTAAGGCAAGTAATCTTTCATTGATAGATAATACAATGGTAAGTGGAATATTAATTTCATAAGGAAGCAATATGGATCTAGATAATCATCCTACTAATCACTAGTCCAAAGAACGAATAAAGATGATATTATTTAATTTGGATTTTGAATAATAAATTAGAAAACAAAGCAAACCTAAATAATATCTAAAAGAATCAAAAGTAAAACAAATAATAAAATAAAGAAACCAATTATAAATTTAAGTGTAATAAGATCTATAAAATTTTATGAAAGATTTTACCCTAACGTTAAAGAGAACGTGTTGGTCTATCTCTAGTACTTTACCAAACCTTTTATTTCTAACCATGGTCCATTTATAAGTAGGTTTCCTTAAATCTCTAAAAGTGAATTTATATTTGATTTAAATGTAATATGAATAAATGCATTAAATTAACCAAATATATCCTGAAAATATATATCCCATTTATAAATCAAACTAAATAAATCCATATAAAGATAAATACTAATTTTTTATATAAATATACAAAAATATATTTAGCTAATAATCATCTTTAATCCAATAAAAACAACATACATAAAGATCTTGGTGTTGTTGGTAGCTTCTATATCCCAAATCTTGATTCTCTAACAAAAGTAGCTTTGAAATCAAACTTTCAAGCGTTAGAGTACCTCCTAAAATTTAAACCTAACCTTTTTGAACATAAAAGAATGTTATGATATAAAAATTCAAAAAAAATCTTGTAAAAATTAGGTTTTCTTTTTAACTTTAAATACATGTAGTTCACCTAAGATAGTCCTAGATCTTTATACTTCTTCTTAAGAGTATATAATATCTCTGCAAGGTTTATTCCTTAGCTTGTATATCTCTATGTTTCTTTTCTACCACTTGTATATCTCTCTGTTTCTTTTCTACCAAAGACATGGTATGAGGCACAATTATGACTCAAGTGATGCCACTTTCAAGTTTTCTCAATGCCATATAATCTCTCTGTAAGATATGTTTTAAATCATCCTTTCTTCTATTTCTAATTAGTGTTAGACACAGGTTAGCACATAATGGCCAAATAAGAATAATATTTTTCTCTATATTTTTTATTGGAATGTATCTCTAGTTCTTGATAAATATCATCTTTAGGTAAAATCTCCTCAATTCATTTGAAATATATAAAAAGCTAATTTAGAATTAAAACCAAGCAATATACTAAGGAAAATATGTGCATATTTCATATACATCAAATATTCTCACAAGTAAGATTTTGCTTATCCTCAAACATATCAATTTAAGTCACTCTAAACTTAATAGGTTCATATTTCAAAGAAGTTCAATAAGTCAAATAAAACAATCAAGAGTATTCTTCATTCATTCAAATATATTAATTAACAATTAATTGTGTTTTAAAATACTTACAATCAATCGTAATTTAAATTCAACCTAATCCAATAATCCATCAAGCATCAACTTAATTAGCATTATTCAGCCTAATATATCAAATAAACAAAAATAACTAAGAAGTTTCCTCTTTCAAACATTTTAATAACCTTCCTCTTTCAAACATTTTAATAACCATAAATGAAAGTAAATTAAAACACAAATTTGAAATTTCACTTAGAGCATTAGAGGCTTCTTTGAAAAGTTATATTACCTTTTGATATGAAAATAAGAATCTTATCATTAATGCTCCTTGTTACTTAATTAGTTCACTAATTCAAATAGCAATTAGCACCACTCTTAGCTCCAACCTTTTCACTTAGACTAAATTTAGTGAAGTTAGTTTATTTACATCCCTTCATTCACACTTTTTTTATATGGCAACAAAATTAGTGAAGTGAGTTTATTTACATCCCTTCATTCACACTTTTTTTATATGGCACCAAAATACTTGAAAGCATTCACCTCTAACTTAGTTATGACTAAATTATATAAAAAATGTCAATGTGCAAATTTAAAATCTATTTCAAGATCATTGAATCAAATTGAAACTAAGTGACTTATTAATGCTCATTTATATTTACCTAATATAATGAAATCTAAGCACAATATAAATTATAACGAGTTATCTTAATTACTCTTTGTTTCAATATTAAAAATCTTAGAATCTTTACTTATTAGTTCAAGTACAATTAGATTAATACTAAGCTAAAGTTAGGTTAAAAATAATAAAAAAATTTCATACTTTAGTTGTACATTATCCTCAATATATCAAAGATAACGAATAATTGCAAGACATAAGGATAAAAGTAAAAGTAAAAGGGATGAATATAAAAGTTAAAGGAACATTCTCTAAACATATTATGTTTCTTATTATCTAAGATAACTATGATAATAAACTGGAATTCATGTAAACCTTATAAATACACTAATATATGATAATAAACTAGAATTCATGTAAACCTTATAAATACACTAACATAAACAAAAACTTTAAAACGTAAAGTGCAATATGAAATGAAAGAGAAGTACTTTAAAATACCAAGGTACTAAAATGAAATAAAAATATATAAGCCAAAAAAGAACAAAGGTTATTTAGAATGTGCCAGGGAAGAAAACACAATTATATATTATATCAAGTAAAAAGAAGCACGACAGAAGTGAAATATGAAGATGCTACAACATCCTCTTCGTTATTATTATCCTCAATAAGAATTGCTGAGGGCTGTGGAGGTTGCTTAGAAAACCCCACATAGTTGAAGTAGGTTGATAGTTACCACTCAATTTGTTGCAATCTTCATTCATGGTTTTTAAGATCCCTGTACATTCTTAGTATCATAAAATTTAATCCATGTTGTCCATCCTCTATATTGTCAATAATTCCCTCAATTCTCTTTCACAAGAGATGCTGAAATATAGAATTAATGTACTTGGGTTCCTCTGCCATCTCTTATGCATAAGGTTCATCATCTATTAGCAGTAGTTATGCTCTCTCGTGCTCCTCTCTTGCCTCCTCTATATGGTCATCATCTCTCCCTGTAGGATCTTTCTCTCTTAACTAATATATAAGCTTCATTGACCTTCCCAACTAATTGCATATATCTTATCATTTTAAGGTCTACAATAACTATAGGGCAAATCAAGTTCATTCTTAAAAGTGTATTGAAATATCTAATTTTTTTCCCAGTATAATCAAATAGCATCTTCTATAGATGTCTCCATTTTTTCTACTATAGGTTTGCTCCAAGTACATGGCAAAGTCGTGACCTAAGATACATGATTTCTTTCCATTATAGACTAAAGATATAAAAAATCCTTGCAGGTATCTTACAATTAATCTCCCTTCTTTTAAAAATTTTGTAGAAAATTAAGTTATATAGAGTTGAAAGGATCGGAGATATGATATGATAATTCTTATTTTTGGATGGGATATAGAAAATTTTCCCTAATAAAATTAATCTTTAATTTTTTTAAAAGGGAAATGACCAAAATTTGAGATTTCAGTTATAGAGTTCTTATACTCTTCTATCTTTAGATATTTGAGTCTTAAGAACTTACATATTATGAAATTATTAAACAATATAGCTACTTGATTAACCCTGTGCCTAATTCTAATAGAATTTCCCCTATCTAATTTAGCATCCCAGTTCATCTTAAAGTTAGTGAAAATTTTTAGGATGTGTTCTCTATAAGCGTTATCTAGAATGTCAAAAAATATACTCCACCCTAAATTTACTATATCCCTCCACTCCTCTATTGCTAGTCATATAGTTTTTAATGTTAACCTTTTACATTATTATTAGATTTGAAAGGCTAAGGTTTAACAAATTTGTATCTTTCTTTAGTGTCTAGGCTCAATGAAAGTGAGTATAGGGCATTTATAATAGGGTAATCCATATCTTTTATGACGACTACTTGAAGCACTCTATTATGCATGGATCTTCCTCCTACTCGTACATGGTTGGGAACTTATTCTCTTAATTAGATTAAGGTTTGGAAAGTTAAAAATGAAAAATTGCTTATAACTACAAAAATGACCAAACGTTGAAATATTAAGCCTTGACTTGTGAAAATCTAGATTTGGAGAAGCAAAAGTTGAAAAATTTGGGTGGAAGTGTAGTGATGCACAGGAAGTTATCCTTCCTTCATTATTGCTTTCTTGCTCGTGTCCCCCTTATCCTTCCTTTCTTTGACACCTTGACTCTTTGTATAATGACTTCATATAAAAGGTTTGAGCAATTAGCTTGTCTTGAGTCAGCATTTAGCTATAAGTTAGTTATTATCATTTTTTATTAAGAAAATTTCTTCATCTCCAACTTTAGGTGTTATTCCACCAGTCATATATGGTTGCACCTATTGATGTAAGGAAGCACCTACCTAAGATTAAAGATTTATCATGTTCCTTTTCCAAATCAAAGATGTAAAAATTAATTAAGTATTAATTTACATTTTTTCTTAATATCTCTATAGTATATAGTTGAATTATTTACAAATTGAATTACTTGCCTATTTTCAGAAATTTATAAGTCAACATATTAATACTAGACTAGGAAATAATAAAATTCTATAGCTCATTAAGTTTAGGTGGTGGTGTATCTTGGAGGATTTCAGTGTTGCCTTCATATAATCCTCTCTCAACAACTTACTTCTTAAGATCTTCTTCCTTTTAATATACCTACTATGGAGCTTCCTCAATTTCATTTTATATTAAAATTTATAGGGTAAAGAATTCTTAGTTCATATTCTCTCACTAATGACCTTATCTTACTATACTTTTTCTCACTTTCTTGTTCAATAACTTTTTCTCGACTTTTTCTTTCATATTATTGGTTAAATCATTCTTATTGTTTAGGGTGATTGCCTTAACATGTTCTTTGATATTGGGCATAATATCTTTAGGCTATGTACCTTGATTTCTATCAGTTACTTTTATTAATTGACCTATTTAAGTTTTTAGATTCCTCATTAAAGCCTCTTGATTATGAATTCTTAATGAAGCCTCCTTTATAAAGTCT
The DNA here is from genome assembly GCA_026413575.1 of Erythroxylum carthagenense. NCBI lineage: Eukaryota > Viridiplantae > Streptophyta > Magnoliopsida > Malpighiales > Erythroxylaceae > Erythroxylum > Erythroxylum carthagenense. Next base: position 4,138,373 of record JANZLD010000007.1, read on the forward strand.
CTCAAAACCTCCTCTGTACTTAGTTACTACTTCATCTATGATCTTTATCAGAATTTAGAGGAGCTTATCTTTGAGAAGATTGATTATCTAATTAAAAAATTGGGTGATTTATTCATCGTCGATTGTAGAAATTATTGTAGGAATTATTTTGTCTTTAGAAGCTTCCTATATAATCAAAATTTTCTACTTGTTTTTCTATAGGATTTCCATCTCGACATTTAATATCTTGATATCAATCTACTATAATTTATAATGCATAACTTGAGTTGCTTTTTATATTAAATTTAGGTTTACAAGTTTTCTTACTGAATCTTCAACATAAGCAGTTAATATAGTTATGACATCCATATTATTTACACTTGTTTTTGCCACACTTTTCATTATTACCATTGGCAGTTATTCTTGGTCATTTCCTTTATAACTTGAGCTACCTCCAATGTCTTGTTGTTCAATTTATACTGACAACTATATTAATCATCCACATTGTCAATTTGACAAGATCATTGTAGAAGTTTTGCACTTGCTTCCATTTGGGAAGACCATAATATGAGCATTTCCTTATTATATATTTGCATATATCTCATTTCATATAAATAATCACATTATCAAACTATTGAATAGAGAGATATCATTTCTTAACTTAGCTATCTTTAACAGTAGAATATACTTGGTTAAAACTTTTTTTTCACAAAAGTCTTCCATAAGGCGGTTGAGGTTGCATATGATAACTTCAACCGCTTTTTGGCCCGATCTCTTAACTTGAATGGAAATAACTTATCCTAGTGAAATATTCAATGCCCTCATTAATCTTGAATGTATCATAACTCTTAATAAAATTAGCAATATATGTATTCAATAAACCATCAAACTAAACATATTGTTGTACCAATTGGATCACATTAGGTTTGATATCAAAATAGTTTGTATTAATTTTTGGATAAGCTATGCTAAATTGCATCCCCAAAAAAATAAATTTTACATGCTCCATCATTTTTTTGTGCTCCTCTTCCATTGTTTCAAGTTGTATCTCTTGAATATCTTTTGTTTCTTGTTTTTATCTATTTTCTTCATGTCTAACAAACTATTCTCTTGATCTTTACACTCTCTTTAAGAAAGAAAAAAAAGTTTTGGATCTTCATCATACACAAACTTCACACCTAAAATCAAAGTAAAATAACACATAAATAAAAATAAAACAAGAAATAAATAAATAAAACCAATTAAAATAATAGTTATTGAGTCTTCTAAAACACCAATTGATTCTCAAAGATAAAAAACATATTGTACATCTACTACTATAATGTTTTCCTTATTACTATTATACTATCTATCACTAAGGCAAGTGCTCCTATTGTTGACAAGTAACACAATGGTAAGTAGAATATCAATCATATAAAGAAATTATGTGGATTTGAAAAATCCTTATACTATTAACTAGTCTACAGAGTGAATAAAGATAACAGAATTTTAGATTTTGAATCATAAAATTAAAAATACCTTAAACTAAATAAAAACCATGTGAATCAATAGAAAAATAAATAATCAAATAGAGAAATCAATTATATGTCAATATTTAGATAAGTACTTACCCTGGAATTATCTTTAATATCATAATTTAATTATCCTTTAATCATTTAGACCGACAAAATTTCTTAGACACCAAAATTGCATCTCTCAAGCTATAACCATCTATTATGCATTTGGTTAACTTGCACTTTACCAAGTTCCACCTCTTTGAATGCATTAAGCTATGTGGAAGTCCATGAAATTTTTTAACCTAACACTAGAGAACTCTAGAGAAATCTATCTCTGGCAACTCATTAAACCCCTTTTATCGAATCTATATTCCACTCATAAGTAGATTCTTTTGAATCTCAACAAGTGAATTTAAATTAGATTTAAACATTGATATGGATACATTCGCATTAAGATCAATAAAAGATAGTTCATAAATATACATCCCATTTATAAATCAAATTATATCAATATATTAAAAGAAAATTATTAATATTTTCTCTACTTAAACATAAAAATATTTAGTCACTGATTTTTTTTAGTCTAAAAAAATAAAAAATAAAGAAATCATGATAGAAATAATCATACATGAAGATCTTGGTGTTTTTAACAATTTGATCCATCAGGACAGTCTCAATTTTTGATTCTCTAATTAAGAGAAGGAATTGAAATTCATATTTATAAGGTTGGAGAATCTCCTAGCAACCGGACTTAAACTTTTGGAAAGAAAAAATGTTGATATTAAAAATATAAAAATTTCCAAAAATAGGGTTTATGTGATCTATAAATATATGATCCACCTAAGACATAGTTTGAGACTTTGTCATAGCTCAGAAAGTAGATCTCTCTACTTTTTACCAGGAGTAGACATGGTCTTTGACATGTCCATCCCCTAGCATATATTCTCTCTATTTCTTTTTTTGAAAAACACATAATGTGAGGAATGATGGTGGCTCAATCCATGCCACTTTTTGGATTTCCTCAATAAGATATGGTCTCTCTCTAAGCTTTGTTCTAGGTTGTGCTTTCTTCTACACCTAATTAATTTTAGACATGAACTAGCACACAAGTGCAGGTTAGACCCTGTTTAACTAAAAATTTTATATTTCTCCGCTTTTTAAAAATAACATCCAATTCTTGATAAATATTATTCTAAAGCCAAATATCCTCAATTACCTAAAAGTATATAAAAAGTAAAACAAGGTAATTTAAAATTAAAACCAAGCAAAATATTTAGAAACATATATGGATATCTCATGTATATACATCCCAAGATTGTGTTCACCTACTAAACTTGAGACTAACTGCCACCTTATAGTGAAACCTAGATTTCCCATGCTCACTACCAATTCAAGTCTAGTCACACGATAATAAATTGCTATAAATAATGATATAGATAACTAAAATTCTTAATAGACTATCTTCATCATAACCATAATAAATCAACCATTCATGTTTCCATTCTAAAGTAATAAACAAAAAATAATTCTCTAAAGTTTGGTACAATAATAACAACTAAGATGTTTACAATAAAGACTATACGATCAAGAAAAAATCAATACTCATTAAGTTCTTATAAATAACTCTTAATCTCTTTACCATTAAAAAATTCATCACTTTAGAATAACATGACAAAAACTAGTTACACTTAAATTCTCTTTCACGATCTTGTATCTCTTGATTACTTATGCTTATCTCATCTTCCTTTACTCTAATATATCCCTCTTATAAAGTCTTTACTTTACTAAATGTTATTAGCATATCTCTCTTGTTGCAGTGAGGGAGGTTCTAACTTACGATTGTAATGATAAAATTATATTTTTACTAATGATTCTAACTTTACTGCTATTAATATTTTGATTTGCCAAAGAATCTAACAATATATGACAAATTGAGCAACATGTGAAGACAAGGTAATCAATGATTCATTTAAGAATCAAGAGCTAAGGTTGAGTTACCATAATAGGGAGATTTAAAAAAAAAAGGCATAATCAAGTGAAGAATAAGGTGAAGATACAAAACTAAGAAGATCAAGAATATTTTAAAAATAAAATTATGAAAAAAGTTATAAAATTTTTGTAACCTTTGATTTGCTATTTTCAATAAAATTAAGGGCCCAAAGTACATATCAACTTATATTAAGCTTAATGCATTATCTGTCAATTTTAAGAGGAAAATGTTTATTGAGTTTAAAAAACCTATACTTAGTTTTCAAAATTTGGGATAGTTTGATTTTATTACAATTAAGTTTTGAAAATATTTTCTAGACCATTATTAGATTGACCTATAAAGGAGATAGGTTGTCCTAAGTCATACTTTTTGAGTTAGGTTGATTAATATAATGTTTTTTTAGGTAGGTTGATGTATATTGGAGATTGATTGACTTATGTCGAGGTTTTCACTTAGGTCAATTGTAAATAAGGCTAGGTCAACTGAATGTCATGGAATTGATTTAGGTTGGTTTACAAAGAGTCTGTATGATTTTTGAGAAACCATTTTGTTAAGACAAATTTAATCGAATGGGATAAATCGGTCAACAAAATATATTGAAAGTAGTCATTATAATATATGGATATAAGCACTATGAACCTTGATAGATTGTTATAATTTTCATTTGCATCTTATACATATTAATTGAGCCTTAGGGTATTGGTTAAGAAAAAGAGGCAAATTTATGATGTGTACGGTGCATTATAATAGAAATTATGGTTTAATTGATGTTATCTCTTTTATTTTATTGATTTCTACATGTTAAATCATAAAGGCTAACTCTTTACTCATGAAAAAGAAAGATGTTTGAAGGTGTTCATCATTGTGCAAGGGAAGATAAGTTATGGGTCACTCTTTGTCAGATCTAAAGGAACACATTGTAAAGGTCTACACTTAAGAGGAAGAGAGTGTTAGAAGATTACTATTCGCCTATTTAAGAAAAAGTTAGTTAAAATTTTAGAAGATTTTAGGGAGTGTATATAGGTCAAATATAGTTAGCCGAACTACTATAAATTATCTATGTTTTTTTCTTCTTACGCTCCTTATTTGTTATACTTTATTATTATGAATTCTTTTTTTTTTCTAAATTGAATTCATCATCGATATTGACAAAACATTCATCTAGTATCCTAGTAATTGACTAACTAATTTTTCAAAAAGTAAATTTTATGAACACTTCATTCGCCCAATCTTGAATTTTATATGGGAACCAATATCTCCCTTTTATCTTGGGTAAATATGATTATTGGTAAGCTTTCATATGATTTTCAGTTGAACGTATAACCTAATAAGGGGAAACATGTCTCATTATTTAGTTGACTAAATCATTTAATCGACTAAACTTAATTGACCACATGGTTCGATCAACCTCTTAACAATTAGATCATAAAGCTTCTTTGTTTTTAAGGACACCCTTTTTTCGCTACGATGCTTTAACACTCTCATGGTTGCTCTAAAATTATTAATATTTAATTGAATTAAAATCACTTCTCCAAGCTTTAATCATCACTTAGACATCTTTAATAATGGGCATCAAGACTTGAAACATCATTTCCAAATTTAATTCATTCATCTAAATCTTCAACATTATTTCACATATTTCAAGCACAATTCCAAAGTTTTAAGAATTAGCTCTCATAATTCAAGCATTAACTCTAAAGCGCCAACTAGTTTTGTTTTATAACATATCTCTACTATTACTTATCAATATTTAAATGTTTCGTAAATACTCTAATATTTTGTTATTATTGATGGTGAACAACTTGCACCAGCATCTATTTCCAACTATTCTTATGATCTTTTGTAAGGAAGTAGAGGTCCTATGAATAGGCAAAAAATTAAATGCATGAAGATAACTTTGCAAGGATTAATCATAGAAATGAAAAAGAAAAGGAGGTTAGTTAAGATGAATAAGATGTATTGCGAAGATTACTCATTTTTTTATATGTTTTTGAGGATGAAATATGGTTAATACAAGAATAATAAGACTTAGAGAATATCAAACAACCTAGTCCTCTTAGTTTGAGTTAAATGGAGTTGAATTCACATAATTAACATGTATTAAAGGGCTTGATTTCATATTAGTCAGCATGTTTTATTCTAGTTGGTTTATAACTTAATTATAAAGCTCATACCATGTTAATATTGTTTTATAACTATTTGGGTTATGACTTATTATGAGGTTAATTTCTAATATGACTATGATTCCTTTTGAAATTAAAGATATAAATTAAAATAAGATTCCTAGTTAAAGTAATATTAGTAGTTAGTATTTTAATCCTTGCTAAACCTAATAAGGATTGTTCTTTTGGGACTTAAATTTCCTTTTTCTTTTAAGATTCTAGTTCTTTTGGAGTTTACACCAATAAGAAGTCATATACTTAATATAACTTGTGGATCATCAATATAAAAATCAATTTGAGGGGTTTCTTTTCACTTTTTGTGAGAGATTCCTCTTAGTTTTTTTAATAAGAACTTAATCTAATCTTATCGAGGCAAATTTTGGTGATCAAAATTCTTATAGTTTTAGTTCTAATCAGTAGGTTTTGTTAAAGTTAAATTCCTTGCTTGATCTAAAGATGATCTTAGGGTTCTAATTCCTTATAGTTTAGGTTTTAGGTAGTTTGTAGCATAAGGTTCATATTAATTATTCAACTTACGAGTATGAACCTGCTCAGTTTAATAATAACACAATTGGATTAAAGGGTATAACAAAATTAAGGATAGAAAAGGTCCAAATTTTGTATTAATTCAGGATTTGGAAAAGAACTTAGTTTAATAATAATGACATGTAAATTAAGAATTGATTATAATAATCTTTGAAAAGTACTATAGGATCTTCAAATTACACCAAAATTTATCTTAAAATTATGAACACAATGGATAATAATGTAGTTGAGGAATAATGATATGGATATATCATTTTGAAGGAATATACATTGAACTCTCATATCTAAGCTCCAAAGAAGAAGATAATAAAAAGATAATGATTGGGGAGGAAACTAAGAATCATAGACACAATTTAACAATCTTAACCTCATGTATATGAAATTATTCATACAATGGAAGATGATCGAAATAAATTGTAATGCATTTGTTGATAATGCATACATATAAGAAATAAGATAAAAACAAAAAATTATTAATAATTTGTTGCTCATTGTCGAAGTGGTTTGTGCCAAAATAGCCAAATACTAATGATTGGTCTCTATATGGTCCCAAAAGGCCAAAACCCACATGCCAATAACTCTAAATCTTATATCAATTTCAAAATTCTCCTCCATCTAGTTAATCAATCAATTAGTTCAAAAGATAAACAATCTAATAAGACATGTTGAGTTCTTAGACTGATAACATTATGAACTATATTATGATTATATTATTGATAAATCTTTTACAAATAAAATGCTTCGATAAATGAGTTTAATCCATTATTTCTAAACTTCAGATTAATCAATCACTTGAAAATTTATGTGTGAGATCGATTTAAATTTTATGGAAAAAAGGATTTTGTTTATTTATACTTCTATTTACGCTAATAATGTCCTAGTTTGAGATGCGACGTCTAGAAAAATCCAAAAGTAAGCAGTCTTATTCTTAGTTAATAGAGAAACTATTTTTGTTTATAGTTTTTAAATCTATAATTTTAATTTTCAAATTTAAAATGCCTTATTTGGTTAAGAATTTTTATTTTTATAAAAATAATTTAATTATCTTTTTATTTTTTATGAATTAATTTGATTACTAACTAAACAAATTATTTTAATTATATGAAAACAGTTATTTACTAAAAATAATTTAATATTTAATTCTAGATAGTTATATTTATTTTTAAAAATAAATTAATTTTTAATAATAATAATAATAATAATAATAATAATAATAGTAATAGTAGTAGTAATAGTAATTAAAAAATGTAATATCATGAAACAAAAAGCACATAATAATAATAATAATAATAATAATAATAGAAATAATAAATGTAATATTATGACCAGTAGTAAACACAAATTATTTTTGTGTTTTTATTTTAAAAAGTCACAAAAAGCAATATCACGGAACACACCTTCAAAAAAAAAAAAAAAGAAGCAATATCACGGAACAAAAACCAAATACAAAGCTTTTCATCAAGTTTGGAGTCTGGACACGCGAAGATGAGTCCGTGACTTTAATGCCGTGAGCTTCCCAAACCTACTTTAAGAGAACAGGGGCTGACTTGCTGTACATAAGAGATCAAGCACAGGTGAGTTGACTATTAAAAGCTGATACGAGTATGAGGCACTATAATACTAATTCCTTTAGCTACTTCTTCCTTTCTTTCATCCCCACTCTTTACTTCCTTAGTATACCATCTTCGTCTCTCCCCGTCTCTCCGTTGTTGGGTGTTCATCCCTTAGGTACCTTTCTCTTTCTCGGTCTCGACCCAGATCCAATTTTCCTTCTAATTGCTGTTTTTTCCTTCTTTTATTGCTTTTACCATTCTGTTTTATAAGTCAAGTTTTGATCTTTGGGGTTGCAGATGAGAATTACTTTGCTTCACAGTTGATCAAATGCAAAGACGGTTCTAAATCCTTCACCAGAGACCGTCTCAACGATAATTTCTGCGATTGCGTTGATGGCACGGACGAGCCAGGTCCTACTTTACTTTGCATTCTTACTCTTCTGGATCATTCTAACAGATATTTTGTTGGGTTCTCAACATTACTTGCTGATTAATTATCTGTTCGTTTTTTCCATGGCATGCCTACACGAAATTTTGATTGCCTGCTTATTTCGGTCGTGATTGACTTATGAAAATGACAAAGCCAGGAATGGAAGTATTAGAATCTGTTTCTAGTTTCATTGACTCGATGAAAAAAACACCAAAAATTGATTGCCTTGAAACTTATGTTTTCAGAGGGCATTTCGATACGCATAGTGTTTTTAGTTCCCCTCCGATTGACAATTTTGGTTTCTTTTTCTTCTTTGGTTTCAGGAGGTTTCTTTTATGATTTTTAACACTTTCTGAAGTTCTACAGATGTTTGTTATAATTTATGAACATGCATGCCATGTCCTTGTTGACCCTGCTGCTCTCTCTGTCATTCACAAACAGTGAAACATAATTAATCATCTTGCACTGTACCTTCCACAATTCATTTGGTGACAATCTCGTTCTGTTTGCAGGAACTCCGGCCTGTCCTAGAGGAAAATTTTATTGCAGGAACTTGGGAAGTACACCTCAATTTATTTTCTCGTCCCGCATTAATGATCGAATTTGTGGTAATTATAAGCATTAATCTGAACTGCTCTCTTCTCCTTTGCTTCAAGTTAAACCTTGCTTGTGAAGTCTTCTTATGAAAGCATGTGGTACTAGTGAGCATTTTCTTTAGAGTCAATCTAATTGATTATGGCCCTTTTGGTGGCTCATTATGCAGTAGTGCATCCAACGCTATTACCTTACTTATTTTGCAACTGATTCCCTATAATTTGCCAACTTTTGTCCTTATGTCCCGTTAAAAGAGTTGGAGCGGGTACTTAAACTTATTGGGTAGATTATAATTTAACCTTTAGCCCGTTCTTATCTTTAACATGAAGTTTTAGTCTTTCAGAGAGTGGTTACTGCTTAAATTGGGTCAGCAGAATTGCTGCTAATTTTTTATGCTGCTTTTTTCTTGGGATTAATAAAGATTGATTGTTCGCCAACATTCTGGCTTGATTTCCATTTCTTCACCTGTTAACTCAGCAGACTGTTGTGATGGAAGTGATGAGTATGATA
>JANZLD010000007.1:4158647-4179828 GCA_026413575.1 Erythroxylum carthagenense
AAGTTTCTTATGCCTCCGAAACCATTCAATTTGGTTCAGTGATTCAAAAGATATACTTCAAACATTTTTAGACTGCTGCTGTCCATAATAGTACACTATGCACAACTTTCTCCCAAAGCTTGAAAGTCTTAGGAACTAAATCACAATTTACTTCCTTCAGATACCTTGCAGCTCTATGTCTCTAGTTTACCTCGAATTAGAAATCATCTCATTTGGAGTTCTACTGGTCCCAAAATCATCAAAATACGGAAGTATATTCAGTGGATTATCACCAGTTCATAACACTTAAGAGCACACTTACTGTACCCGTCCCACCTTTTCCACTTAAACTTTCTTACTTCATTTTAGATAGCTTCTATTGTTTTTGCGGAGATGTATAGAAAAGTCTTACGAATCCAATGGTTCAAGAATCAAGTCATTAGGAGGTGTAGAGAAGAAGTCATGGTCAAAAGAAGCAACCATGTTTATGAACTCAATTATACTGAACCTGTTTCGGGGAAACAGCTATAACGTTTTGTAGATATTTTTGATTGAGGTGTTCTTTGAATGGTTTGAAAGAGGACATGAAGAGCTACAACTTTCATGAAGCCCTCAAAGGACAATTCATTCATTTGAGGGGTCAAAAACAAAAGCAGACGATGATGACATCATTTTGAGACGATGATCACATCATCAGACGATACAGATTGGGAAAATTATTATAACTTTCCCTAAAGATATCGGATTAAGGAGTTCTTTATATGATTGGAAAGATAATTTCAAGAGCTAAAACTCTTATGAAGACCTCAAAGGCCAATTCGTTCATCTGAGAGGTCAAAAACAAAAGTAGACGATGATGACGTCATTTTGAGACGATGATGACATCATCAGACGACATAGATTGGAAAAATTGCTATAACTTTCCCTACAAATGTCGGATTAAGGAGTTCTTTATATGGTTAGAAAGAAAGTTTAAAGAGATACAACTCTTATGAAGACCTCAAAGGTCAATTCTAACGTTTTAAGGGTATGAAATGGATCATAAGGTGACAATAAATAGTAACTGAGACGGTCAACTAAGACGCAAAAAGTCAAACTGAGACGGAACCAAAAGCAGACGGTCAAACTGAGATGCAAAAAGTCAAACTAAGACGGAAGCAAAAGCAGACGGTCAAACTGAGATGCAAAAAGTCAAACTGAGACGGAAGCAAAAGCAGACAGTCAAACTGAGACGTAAAAAGTCAAACTAAGACGGAAGCAAAAGCAGACGGTCAAACTGAGACGCAAAAAGTCAAACGATAAATAGTAACTTCGTCTTACTTTTGCTCCTGAACATCTTCACTTGTAAAGATCATAACTTTTGACTCCGATGTCCAAATTTTTCATATAATATGCCATTAGAAAGATAAAAGAAAGGTCTACAACTTTCCAGAAGGCAATTTTGCTAAAATCTATCTATATCAATCCCAAATTTGCCCTTAAAGTCTGAAGATAAATTTTCCATTCATACACAAACACTACACCCAATTATTAAATTCATGACAAATTTTGAGACTTTTAGAGACAGAATTGCAATTTGATGTCTTCATACGAAATGTAGCCATATATCTCTATTTTAATCCAAATTAAGAATTATCTCGTTTGGATGACTCGAGAAAACGTTGTGGCTAAAAGACTGAAGCATACTCAGTTAATATCTTTCAGATCATTTACCAGTTTCTTTCAGAATCTTCCCTTAACACAAACTCATAAAGAAATCATAATCCATGAATAATCATGAACATGAATAACAGAACATACACATATATACCTATCGTCATCAATTTACTACATAATATTGCTCTCATTTTACTTCTAACTTTCATCTTAATTCTTTCTATTTCAAAAATCTTTTATCCACCAAAAACCCCATGGCAAATCATGAATCTATGCACATTTCTTAACTCTACTTTACTCTTGTCTATAAATTCTTGGTTTAAGAACTTTCATTTATTTTGTTCTTACTCATGACTAATCACCAAAATTTCTTATTCAATAGGTCTAATCTTTCACGAAAAGTTCGGGGTCCAACATATATATTTTGCAAATAATATCTAGTATATATATATTGTGACTAATTTTTAAATTCTTTACTTGAAAAATATCTAATATGGGATATGCAACTACCAATTATCATCTTTTTGTGAGTTTAATCAATGAATTGAAGTCATTAAAGTCTTAAAGGGAATTATTAGAGCTAGATGCATTCCTAATGTGAAGAGCTATAGAATCAATATTGGTAGATTATGTAGAACTAGAAACATTGTTAAATTTATTGAGATGATAAAGGAAACCATGATGAAAGATGGATTAATGCCAATATAATAGCTAATTAGATGCAACTTTAAGGCTAATAAAGAGATATAAGAGGTAGTTAAAACTGTAAATATTTTATAAATGGAAGGTTCTTGTATTGATTTTGAGCACTATAAGGCTATTTTTAAAGGATGTAGTGAATGAAAAAGTAAGCTTTAGCAATTAAGGTGCTTATAGAGATGATATAAATGGGTTTATTGTTAAATATAATGTAAATTCTTTTTATTTGTATAGGATCAATTATGAACATGTATAAATGAAAATAATGCAGAAACATACTTATTTTGCTATTCATTTATGTTTGAACAAGATATTGGAAATATTATATAAGCTTGTCAACTTGTGAACAAGGCTAAAATTTTGATCATCCTTTACAAAATTTGTGTGAAATAACATAAAAATATCCTTTTAACGTATTTTTAATGCATAAACCTTTTAATGGGTTAGAAAAACTAGATATTTGCAAAACTTATTTAAGTAGGTTCAAGAGGAATAGTAACTATTTATGATAACCTTATTGGGCATCCCTATCACAAGTCCAGTAAGTACTTACCGGCACTAATTAAGGTGTCATTTTCTTTATTGGATTTCAGCACATTCAATTGGATCATTTATTAGTACACTTTATTATTTTATAAGAAAATTTTTAATTTTTGTAACCTTAATTGTAAAAATGGTAATTAAAAAATATCCAATATGAATAAAATTCTAACATTCTCCTCCTTAAAAATTATTAATTGTTTTATTTGTAATAAAGAAAAATAATCAATGCTAATTAAATAAAAATTACTGTATTTATCAACCTTTATAAAATATTCATTTAAAGATAATTGAAGTCCATTATTTGGCCTTATGAGACTTTTAATGGTGGAAGATATTAAAAATATATGCCTTATATGACACAGATCCAATACAATAACAAATATCTGATAACCTTACTAACATGAATAAGAAAATGTAGTGTGACAAATAACAATGTACTTGAATGATCTATAAGGTACCACATTTTGTTCTTTTAATCATAATTTCTCTAAACTTTATGGTAGACTACAATAGAAAAATATGTTTTTATCTCACTATATGCTAAAATGACTAGAGAAAATCTTTATGAGATCAAAATATATATTGCCCTATATCTAATAATCCTATAAATATCTTAAGATAAATTGAATTTATCAAGAGATACAACGTCAAGATCAACTTGTAAATATGCCCAATGATCTATAATATTCTTAAGATTAATATATATTTTAAAATTTTCATATATATTATGGTAGTGCAAATTATTATGCATGAGTGAGATCATAATAATGATAATCAATAAATAAATAGTGTAGTTATAGTACATGAAAGGAAAAAAGTATCTAGAGTAAATACATCTCTAAGCAATAGTGTCAAAGGACTTTAGAAATCTATATTACAAACATTTCTACTAAAATTGCAAAGGTAAGTCCTTTATTTAAAGGATCAACTAATATATACTTAATCAAAAAATACTATATTGTAATATAATTTTTTATTCCAATCCCTTTATAGTCACATATATTTGACATCCAAATGCTTAGACATATTATATTCTTATTGTTATTACTAAAAAATACCATAGAAAGATGGTCATAATACAACCGAATAGATCTAGCAACTAAATCAACAATAGATAATTAAAAATTAAATTTCTTAAGCAAACCACCTGTGAGGTAGCCATAAAAATTAAATTTCTTAAGCAAACCACCTGTGAGGTAGCCATATAACATGTAACAAACTTAGAATCAATAGTATAAGAGTTTAAAAGTATTTGTTTGAGACTTTTTTCATGAAATAGCTCTATTTGCGAACATAGTGATGTAATCTGATGTGAACATTCTATCATCTAGACATATAGTAAAGTCAATATTTATATATGTATTAAAATACAATTTCTCAACCTTATTGTATATCAACATATAATCCTTTCTCCCTTAGAGGTATCTCAAAACTTAGTTAATTATATTTTTATGTTCTACAGTTAGATTAAATGAAATATACCCAATTGTCTAGTAACAAATGTAATGTCTAGCATAATACATACTTGAACATGCACCAAGTCATCAACTATGATAGAATACGTTCTTCATAGAATCTCTTTTAATTTTATTCTTTGTAAATTATGCAAAAAATAATTTATGTCCATAAGAAATTGGTGTTAACAAGGTTTACAATTTTTTGTATTAAACCTTTATAACAAAAGTTTAATGTATGCTTTTTTAAGGACCTAACAAAATTTAAGACCTTTTCGAGTGAATTCGAATACCAAGGAAAAAAGACACTTCACCACAATCTTTCACATTAAAATTCTTGGATAGTAGATACTTAACCTCATACAACATGACTAAGTCATTTTATGCAAGCAAGATATCATCTATGTATAATAGCAGAAAAATAACTTTACTCCTTTTATCCTTATAGTACAAGCATCTTTCAACATTATTTTCCACAAAGTTGAATGAGATGATTACCTCATCAAATTTTAAATGCCATATATAGGAAGCTTATTTCAATCTATATAATAAAAATTTAATTTATAAACGAAATGACTCTTTTCATCTTTATGAAATCTTTTAGTTGTACCATATAGAATTCTCATAATTATCTTCATTTAGGAAGTGGTTTCAACATCCATAAGATGTAGTAAATTGATTTTAAAATAATATCTTTAATGTATCTTTGGAAGATATTAGAGAGAAAATTGATGTTAAAATATATGCCTTTTCTTTTAGTGAAACCTTTGGTAAACATCCTAACTTTAAATCGGCCATCCTTACCTTTTAGATTCTTTTTTATCCTTATAAACCTATTTATAGTCAACATGTTTACAGTTTTAAGGTAAATTAACTAGTTCTTATATTTGAAAATGCTTTATGGATAACATTTCATCTCTCATTACATCCCACCATCAAAGTAATAATTACAAAATAACAAAATATGTAAAATATCATAATGATTCTTACTAAGATAAAATATATATTTAGATGATGTAATAAGCTTCTCACTTTAGTGGATCACCTTAATTGAACATGTTCAATATAACACTTTGCCTCATGAACCTCATTTTGTGTTTGTATTTGTTCTTGGTCATTTACTAGACTAGAATTAGGTACATAATCTATTAATTATAATTGAATTAGTGAAGAATATGAAACTAAAGTAGTATTAACTATGATATCCTTTGAAATGTGAGAATGACCAACCCTAATAGACACATCATATTATAGAAATTTAGCTATTTATGATTTCACAATTGTCAATCCTCCTTTTATAATAGAATTTATAGCCTTTTAAATGGTTTGAATAACTTATAAAATAACATTAAGCAAAACGAGAATGCAATTTATTTTTATATGAACTATATAGACATACCATAGCAAAATAGTCCAAACTAAAAAGGGAGTGAGACAAGTTTCCAAACTTTCCATAACTCAAAATGTATTCTAGGCACAGATTGATTCTAGGCACATATTGCTTATAATGTATAAAATAGTTTTAATAGCCTCACCATAAAGGTAAGATGGAAGGTTAATCATGCTCTATGTGCTCCTCATCATATCTTTTAAATTGCAATTGTCTTTTGGCCACACTATTATGTTCAAAACTACCTAGCATCATAAATTGACCTACTATTCCACAAGTTTCTCAGTATTTGGGAAATAGATCCTTTTCTTATCCAAAATTCCATGTTTTCTAAATTTACTCACCTCTATGATCAAACCTAACAAAATTTATTGATTTTTCCTACTTGTTCCCAACTTCAGTCTTTATAATCTTAAATATGTCAAGAACTTCTTATATGTCACCCATATGTCCTCAAATGATCAATTCACCTTTGTCTTGAACAAGCCTCTTTCATGCACTCACATTCAAATTTTGAAAACCAAGATTGGAAGCTCTACAAAAGCTCCATCTTAAAGGGCATATTATAGGAATCAAATTATTAATTATTTAATTATATATCCATCTAGTTAGTTTTATATTTAGTTTTGTAAATAATTAGAATTGATAACAAATATGTTACGTAAGGTAATTATTTGAATTTAGAATATTTATTTGATTATAATCTTATAGATTAAGATAACTATCTAGATTTAGAATATTTGGTCAACCATACAATTTTGTTTTCTACTTTGTATATTACCTTATCTTTATTCAATAAAATTAAACCATTCTTTTCCAATCTTTACAATTAGTAATTATGTTATATCAATTTATTCAAGAAATTTTCCAAATAAAAATGAGAGTTTAATTTTTAAAAATTCAAAAGATTAGTTCATCTATCAATTAAATTTATCAAATATACTAACTTAGCAATGATAACCCTCTTTTCATCAACATAACATTCTGCCTATTAATTGACATGACCATTTTATAAAAGAATTTAGTACCTGAATTTTGTCACTTTTATTTGAGTAAGTGCCTAAACAAAAAATCCACTAATTATGTACAACTAATAAAATTATAACAAACTTGTTAATAATATTTATTATTAATATTATATAAGAAATTTCAATAACTATGCATATTAAATAAAAATTAATTATTTATTATTATATGAAAATAATTTTTATTAAAATATATTTTGCTTGATATATAATGATAATTATAATTCTTTTTTGTTTTATTTTTAACATTTGATTAATAGTTATGATTAATAAATATTTAATAACTAATAAAATTAATTAATAATGTAGTTAGTAAAATATTAATTTATTTTAACTACTAGTTAATATAATTGTTGCTAGTGATATGAATTTAACAATATTTATAAACTTTTAAGAAAGAAAATAAAATCATGGACGACATAAGAAAACTATAATAAAAAAAAATCTAATGACCCTTAGATGAATTAAGAATTCACTATTTATCTTTTTAGTTGAGACACTTAAAAAGAGTCATAAATTGTGTTCAACAATATAAGTATTTAATTAAGAAATTAAGGGTTAGATAAGAGTTTAAAGAACTTATTCAATAATGTTTTTGATAGGTCAACTCAAATAAAGTGACAAAGTGCAAAGTCAATCATAAATTTTTAAAATTGTTAATCACAATCAAATTTAAACTTCATTGTATCTTTTTTTCTGAAAGAGAAATAATTAATTAATTAAGAAATGAAAATCACAAGCCATTTTGCAAAATAACGCCTCAGACATAAGGCCATACACAAATAAAAGATTTAGGAACACTTATAGGGTAAGGAAGCTATCATATTTTCCATCCTTATTTTTGGATTCGTAATAAGAATAAGGACAAAAGGCATGTTGATAGTGGGAGTCTAAACTAGACGTCACTCTTCTTTTGGAATCAAGCAAGAAGCCGATTAACTAAATAACATGTTGGTAAATCAAGCCTTCTAAATGTTATATTAGACATGCAATCAATAATACTCTCTTTTTCAATTGGCTTTAAGCTCTCTCCATAAGTGCATTCTTGTGTTTCTTCAAATTAAGTGTGTTAGGT
This sequence comes from Erythroxylum carthagenense, assembly GCA_026413575.1. Classification (NCBI taxonomy): domain Eukaryota; kingdom Viridiplantae; phylum Streptophyta; class Magnoliopsida; order Malpighiales; family Erythroxylaceae; genus Erythroxylum; species Erythroxylum carthagenense. The sequence continues at coordinate 4,166,469 of JANZLD010000007.1, forward strand.
GTTTTTTATTTCTCAATGTGTTAGTTAGTATTAGAGTAGGTTAAATTGCCTCCTCTATGGCTAGTGACGATAAAAAAAGCACAAATTGCATTATAGATAACTTTAGGTTAGAGGACTAGGGGAGGCACTATAGGAGATGGAGCATCAAATTATCTAGCAGTTAAAGGATTGTTTGGAAGTGCTTTTAAAGGACATCCTATAGTAGCTTCATGTCTTTAACCCTCTAGCCATCAAGGATAAGGAAAATTATGGAGATTGTATTATGGACGTATAAGCCCTAAGGCACCCTATTTAGAGAGCCATTATTCTATTCGAGGTTAGAGGTTACCTAGCTAGAATATTGAATTAGAGTTAGATGAGGAGTTGTCATATTACGGACCATAAAAATAAAGAGATCTTCCTGGTAGTAACTTTAATAAATATTTTAATATTAAAGGAGGTCTTGATTGGATCGCATACATTGATCAGATCTTTGATTATTATGAAATCTTAGAAGAGAGGAAGGTAAATTAAGTTGGTGGTTTGTAGGTTAAAGGAAGGCACTTATGATTGGTGGAAGAAGATCAAAGAGAGGAGAGGCATGATGAGAAGGATTTGGTTCGATCTTGGATGAGGATGAAATGGATGATTAAAGGGATTTTCTACTTTTAGATTATAAGCAAATTCCATTCTAACAATACCAATGATACAAACAAGATTCTTTGTCTGTACAAGACTAAACTATATAATTCATTAGGTTATCTCAATATACTGATTTAGGAAAGATAAAGAGGTAGATGATTTTCATATTCCTAGATGGTCTAGGCCTGCCTTGTAGGATAAGAATGGGATATTATTGATTCAAACTTTTGTTAAGGCTCGAAGATTTTCATTAAAGGCAAAATTGTTAGCTTAAGAGAGAAGTAGGATTAAGCCTCCTCCAAAAGTTATACCGGAGAGCTTCTGGAGTTTTGATAGAAAGGAAAAAGACCTTGCTAGAACCTCCTCCACATGAGAATCATTTTTATGAAGAGAAGGTTACAGGTAAATAGAAGATGGGTGAAAACAAGGAGGCTCCTAAAGAGAATAATCCTTATACTAAGCCTCAACCTAAAGTTTGCTATTAGTGTGGAGAATCGAGAAATTTGTCAAATCAGTGTCGCTAAAGTAAAATGAATATTATGGAGAACGAGGAAGATAATGATGATGTTATTTGTGGACTAATGGTGATGATGATGAGTTTGAGATCTAATAGGAAGGAAATATGGAGTGGGAGAATTATGTAATTCAAAAGTTATTACTGGTTCCAAAATAAGAAGATAAGACCAAGCAACACCAATTGTTTCGAATATGTTTTACCACTGTAAATTAGTTACTTGAAGTGATTATGGATAGTAGGATGTGCGAGAACATTATTAGCAAAGATGTGGTGAAATAGCTAGGATTGAAAACTGAGAAGTACCCAAATCTTTACATAATTAGGTGCATTAAATCGACAAACAAACTTTGGGTGACTAAGTGCTATAAGTTACCTTTTTTATTGGTCAATATCCATGTAAGATTTTTTAATGTTGTGGATATGGATGATTATCACTTTTTGTTGGGAAGGCCTTTGTAGTTTGATATTGCTTTCCAATATGATGCAATGGAGAATGTGTAGAAGTTGGACAAAGGTGAGAAAAATTTAAGCTTCACCTATAATAGAAGAATATCCAGCCTAAAGCTTGCAAAGTAGAGTGATGGACTTTTCTTATTATTAAAGCCAGAACATGAAATGTTAAAGGCTATCAAAGTGTCAAAGGAGTTCTGTTGGTGGCGAAATAGGTACTCCCTATTTTGGAAACATAACTTCATCATATTTTGTAAGTAGTTCGAGCCTTTTTTAAAGAATTTTGAGGATGTGATGCTTAAGGAGCTTCTAGATGGACTTCCACCGATATGAGATATTCAACATCATATTGACATAATTTTTGGGGAGAGTTTACCCAATTTGTCGTATTACTAGATGAGACTAAAGGAGTATGAGATTTTTATGAGAAAAGGTAGAGGATTTATTACAAAAGGGGCATATTTGAGAGAGTATAAGCCTATGAGCAATTCTAGCCTTATTAACACCTAAATCAAGTGGGAGTTGGAGGATACGTAATGATATCTGAGCAATCAATAAGATAATCATTGGCTATAGATTCCTATACCTAAGTTGGATGATATGTTTGATTATTTATGAAGGTCTATAGTATTTTTAAAAATTGATCTTCGAAATCGATATCACTAGATTCATATTTAATTAAGAGATGAGTGGGAGAAAACCTTTAACACTAAGGATTGGTTTTACGAGTGGTTGTTCATACCTTTCGACCTCATCAATGCCCCAAACACTTTCATGATGCTATTGAATTAAGTATTATGGCCATTTATTAGGAATTTTATTATTATATATGTTGATAATATCCTAATTTCCAGTGGTCTAAAAGAAGAGCATGTTGTACACTTGTGCCAAGTTATGATAGTATTGTAGGAAAACAAGTTGTAAATGAACTTGAAGAAGTGTAATTTTATGATTTCTAAAGTTTTGTTCCTAGGATATATTATCAGTATAGATTGAATTCAGGTAGATGAGGCCAAGATTTGAATTATTAAAGAATGATTGACATTAAAGACAATCTTAAATGCTAGGAGTTTTCATAGGATGACTAAATTTTAGCAACAATTCCTTTGAAATTTTAGCACCACTATAGCTCTAATCATAGATTGTTTTAAAAAAGGAAAGTTTCAATAAAACAAAGAAGCAAGTAAGAGGTTTGCCTTGCTAAAAGAGGAGTTGTGTTTTGCACTAATTTTAGCCCTGCCTGATTTTGAGGTTCCTTTTAAGGTTAAATGTGATGCCAGTAGAGTAGGGATTGGTGTTGCTCTTTCCTAGTGAGGCTGGCCTATGAAATTTTATAATGATAAGCTCACTGAGGCCTAATGTAAGTGGACCATATGTGACAAAGAATTTTATTTAGTTGTGCATGCATTAACATTTTAGGAACACTATCCGATTGGTCATAAATTTATTATTTATTTTGAGCATGATGCTTTGAAATATCTAAATAGTCAAAAAAGAATTAGTAAAGATATGCATGTAAGGTGGTCCCAATTCCTATGGAAATTCTTGTTCAAACTCAAACATTAAAGTCACCAACAAATCTATATGCAGACTTAAGGCAACTGATGCCTTAAGTCGGCGTATAGATTTGTTAGTGACTTTAAGGTAGGAGATTGCTAGTTTTAATGAGCTAAAAGAGGTGAATGTTATGGGTGAGGATTTGTCATCCATTTGGGAAAAATGTTTAAGATAGCAACCTATAGATGACTTCTTTAACTATAACTGGTTACTCTTATGAGATAAATCAACTTTGAAAAGGTGATTCAGGATTTGCATAGAGAGTCCTTATTGGACATCTGGGGCTAGATAAGATTTTGGTTGTTACGGAGGAGTGTTATTATTGGCCTTATATGCATAGAGATGTTTCTTAATTTATGTAGAGGTGTTATATGTGTCAAACTACTAAGGGACAGTAGTAGAATATGGTTTTGTACATACCTCGACCTATTCTTGATAATATATGGGAGGATTATCTATAGAATTTATTTTTGGATTACCTTGAACCTAAAGAGGAGTGGACTCTATGTTTGTTGTTTTAAATAGATTTTCCAAGATAACACACTTTATCCCCTATAAGTAAAATTTGGAAGCAGGTAGGATAGTTAAGTTGTTCTTTAGAGAAATTGATCATTTGCATAGAGTGCCAAAAACTGTCATATTAGACCGAGATAGCAAGTTCTTGGGATATTTTTGGAGAAAACTATGGAAAATGTTTGATTGTTTCTTAAATTAAAATATTACTACTCACTTGCAAACAGATGTTAGACTGAAGTGGTAAATCAAACATTGGGCAATCTAATTCGGACCATTTGTTGGGATAGACACAAGTAGTGGGATCTTGCTTTGGCGTAGGTAGAATTTTCCGATAATAATGATGTTTATAGTGCTACCAGGAGGTCACCATTTTCATCCAATTAGAGTTGGTGTGAGGAGAGTTATAGGTCATATGGAAAAAAGAGTGGCATAATGTACAGGCTGAAGTCAAACAAAAACTAAAAAAGGCTAACCAAAAGTACAAACAAGCTGTTGATCAATGCCGATGAGAGCAAATTTTTAAAGAGGGTGACTAAGTAATGGTGATCTTACATAAGTTAAGGTTTCTGATTAGTACTTAAAGCTACAATTTTTAAAATATGAATTATACAAGATGTTGAAGACATTCTACAATAATACTGATGTGATTGACCTACCTAACAATATAGAAATTTTCATGACTTCCAATGTAACAGATATTTCCTCATCATTTTTTTTTAATGAGGTGTTATACCTTGATTTGTCAGAACACTTGAGGATGAGTTTTTCCCAAGTAGAGGGCACTAATCCGGAACATTTATCTCCATAAGTTTTCTTTTTCTACAAGTTTCCCACTTACTTTGGTTTCCTATTTTATAAGTTTCCTGCTTATCTTTTGTTTTTTTTTTTAGATTAAGGTTTCTTTCTCAAGCCTATATATAGACCTTTTAAATGTGGAATTAAACATTCAATCAATAATACTCTCATATTCAATTGACTTTAAGCTTTTTCTATTAATGAATTCTCGTGTTTCTTAAAATTAATTGTGTTGCTTAGATGTTCTTTGTTTCTTGTTGCATCACCTCAAAACTAACAGATGACCATAAGTTAAATTATTAACCTTAGAACAAGTCACAAATTTAAGAGTACCTTGAGCAATTTTTTTAATATTGTATTTATGATATTTGAATTGAAAAGAATACTAAAGTTAACATACCCAATATACAAGACTTTGTCTAGTATTCTTTTCAATTATCTTCTTTTCTTTGAATCGAAAAGAATACTAGACAATTTAAATCTAACCGGAAGTCTACTAAAAAAAATTTTGGAAAGCAATGTCCAAGAAATCAAGAAGGTTTATATTTGCAAAATGTAAAGGAGACAACTTGTTCACTAGTGAGGACTTTGGTTAGTTAAAAAGAAGGGAGTCTTCTATGGAGTTGCATGCTGGTTTGTGTGGACTTGGCACAACAAATGTATATTTGAGGATGACTTTACGTGGCCAGCAGACGGGTTTAGGGCAGTTATGGACTATGCCACATAGATAATTAGGGCTAGAGAAGTGGAACGTTGTGTCTACCGAGATCAGGGACTTCCTGTAGATAACAATACAGGTTGGACCCAACCGCTGAAAGGCTGGGTCAAGCTAAATACTGATGGAGCGATTAAACAGAGGCCTAATACTGCTACTGCTGGTGGATTGATTAGGAATTGGCATGGTCAATGGTGCACAGGTTTTCTCCACCACATTGAACAAGCTTCGCCGCTTACTGCAGAACTGTGGGGAGTCCACTCTGGACTTACCCTAGCTTGGGAGCTCGGTTATCGAGGGGTAATTGTCGAAGTTGATTCGCTTGAAGTGATCAATATCCTTTCCTCTTCTCCTATTCCCTCGACTGACTACTCTTTTTTGGTGATAGTTACTTGTGGGCTACTCCACTGTGCTTGGGAGGTGAAGTTACAACATGTGTATCGTGAAGGGAATCAGTGCGCGGACCATCTAACGTCCATGGCAGTACTCTCAAATCTAGGTGTCAAAGTCCTACAGGAGCCTCCAACTTCTCTCATGGCTCAGCTTCAGCGTGATCAACATGTAGTACTAAACCGCAGATCCCTACGTTAGCTAGCGTTTTCTAATCGTTTTGTTGTATTTCCTTTCACAAAAAAAAGAGGGGAGTCTTCCTCTCACTTAGTCATCTGCTGAGGCCATTGATATTGATGACTTTTAAGACCTGTATTCCTGGCTGTTCTTTTTTTAGCTTGTCTTGCCTGATGGCTTGTGATTGGTCCATATGCTCGTATGTGCTAACATTCTCGATGTATTTACTCCTTTCATTCAATTTGATTATACTTTCTTTCAAAAAGAAAAGGTCACTGACTAAATCACATGGCATTTATACGCCGCATGAAGGTGCTTAATTGTCAAGCACGAAGCACCTTGATGAGCAAGGCGACCAAACAACAAAAGAGAATAAAATTTCGATGTAATAATGGTTAGTGCTTCCCATCCCCCGTGAACTTGACGAAGTAATTAGTTTACACCAACCACATAAATTCCAAGTTACTTGATGGTGATGGAAGGTGGGAAAGAAGTAGATGGCGTGCTCGTTGTACCTCATTAATTAAAACACACACACACACACACACACTATATATATATATATAAAGAAAGCAGTAGAGAATACCCTACATGATGGTATGGTTCGGGGACAAAACAAAGTAAAGCTTAAAACCCTGCAAAACAGTTCACATGGCCTCACAATATTATACAGTATACACGATATGATTCTCTTGCCTATTAAACTCTCTCAACCCTTTCCCTCTCCTTTATCTTCACAGCTCATATCCCAATTGCCTCAACCCTTCACTGTAACCTCGTTGTTTCTGCACGCTAGCTAGCGAGCTACAATCTTTGTTATTATATAATTTTGTTTACTCCAATACACAAACCTTTACTTATTCTACCTAAAGAACTTATCCGACATCATGATGTCCCCTCACCAAAAGTATCGGATTAAAAATAAGATAAGGGATATAAAATTTAATGGATTAGAAATATTTATTTCTATTCTCGGTTTCTTTTTCAATTGTGACTAAATAAAACAAATACAAGAACAAGTTTAATCCTCAAGTTCTTTATCATGAAGTTAGTTGGTTTTTAAATTCATCGTAATTAAGAAAAGTTAGACCACAGATAAGTTTAAGTAAGGTTTCATTCTAAAACTAATTGGCAATAAGTACACTAGTTCACTAGGCTTATATGTTAGTCTTCTTTTTCCTCTTTTTACAATATAGGATACTCACATGTGGATTTTCTCAACACTTTCCTCAAGTGCAACTAGGATTGGACATTCAGTTGTCACTTGAAATAAACATAATGGTAACCGGACCGGGCTGCTAGGACTGGACATCCAGACAGACAACCGAAAAATTAATAATCTTAACCAAACCTACTCTGATACCATGTTAAGTGACTGTTTTATCATAATAACTTAATCTGTTGTATGAGATCAACTTAATTGATTTTATATATTCACTAACAAGTTAAACGTTTACATGATAAATTCCTTTTTAGTTACCTATTTTAATCATAAGTAATAAATGAGGTAACTCCATAGAAATTATATATCAAACGTAAGTGATTATAGGACATTCAATAAAATTTTAATGCATATTAATAATTAATTTACTAATAATAAAATGGTATATTAAGAATCCTTAAATTAGAAGACATAATCGTTATTCTTAAATTTTGTAGAATCATATCTATGCAATACTTATAAAATAGAGAAATTAGTCAATACTCTCTTCTTCTTCTTTTTTGTCTTTTCCATTAATTTAAATTAGATTATAGATTATGTAAACCTAATATCTTATAAGTCATTCTTGTGTAGGGTTATAAGCAAGAGTAACCTAAATAAAATAATTAGTTAGAATTTCGGCACTATCATAAAGAAGTCTTATACAGTAACCATATGATCAGCCTCAACAAACTTGTTAAGAAGACCAAGGTCACAAAAGGATAACAAATATACCGAAGCTTTATAGGTATCTATTTGATCCAATTGAATATCAAAAGAGTGATTACACATTAGTTCACATTAAAAAAAATTTATAACATTCTCTCAATTGAGTAAAACTAATTAATTAAGATTTAATATATAAATTTTAGAAATATTTTGAAAACAATTTGATTGGGTCAAATAATAAATTTAATAAGTTTTCATGTAGTTTTAAAAAATCAACATAAAGAACTCAATTAAGTGAATCATTGATACTAAACCATATATAGTAGTTAATATGTTGTAATAAGCATACAAGTCATTGTCCAAATATGCTCTAGGCCATGGCTATGTAATAAAGGCTACTCTATGTATCCATTTCTGGTTTATCAATTAATTACTTTCAACTTTCAAACATATATATACAAGTCCCCATAATCATTAGCATAAACGAATCACTAACTAAACTCTTTAGGAGAGTACTAGTATAGTGTGATTTATATTAATGACTCGTAAAATCATAAATCATATATAATCAAATTATTTCAATCTCAAAACATGATCTATGAGCCTTAGAAAGGACCATTAATCTTATACAAAGATCAATATCCAAAATATAACTTGCATCATAAAGAGTCATTAACCATAAAGATCAATTATGGAATAAACCATTTCCTTCTACGAAGAAGTTATAGCACATCCAGATAAAAAAAGAATCTCATGTGTACATGTCCAAGAAAGACAATCATATACATGAATTTCAAACATCATTATACAACAAACAAGTGTAAAATTCACAACTTTATTAATCTTAAGTACTATGAACATATAAGATACAACTCACAAACTCCCACTACATCGAAACATCATAAAATAACATAATACCTATATTGCCTACTTCTTTAAGAAAAGCTATAAGACTAAGCCCCCTAGTTAGTGGGTTAACTTATTTGTGGTGATAATGTACTCATAAAATATACCACCATCATTAACTCATTCTTAAAGTTTAAAGTACTTAAGTTCAACAAACTTGACATACTTGGCTCCGTTAATGTTCTTTATATTCCTAGAAAAGAATATAGTCAATGAGTTGTCACAATGAATTCTAATAATCTTAGAAACTGAATCAACAACCATAGGTCTTCACATGTAGTTCTTCAACCACTTGGCGTATGCTCTTACGTCATAACTAATTATAATATTAGTTTACATGGTTAACGCTACTATAATAGATTAGTTAGAGCTTTTCTAAGGCTCATATCATCTAGTTAATACTAGTAAACTTACTATTAGGAGAGGACTACTAAGATTAGCATTGACATATCTAATAATCTCTAGAATCATCTACACATCTATAAATAATTAATAATCACTAGTTTTGATTATAAATCACAAGACTTTCTTCATTGAACAAATACCTACCAAGAACATTAACTACAAAGGCAATGCTAAGTTTATTGCATAACTATGAATATATTAGATTCTTAATTGCATATCTAAAATCAACATTGGCTGGCAGTTTGTCATCTACATATAAGAACATAAAGACAAACTTGATTCTATTGAATTTGAAATATAGAAAAGAGTCAAGTGTATGCTCTTTAAAATCCAAAGTTGTGACCACCTTATGGAATTTTAAGTACCACATTCATAATGCTTACTTTAATTTATAAACTGAATTCCTTAGTTTACAAACTTTGTACTTATTTCCCTTCATTGTAAAATCCTTGTGCTTATTTATATATACCAATCCATTAGATCACCATTTCGGTTGTCTTGAAATTTATATCATAAAGTTTAAAATCAGGATGAATTGTTAAAGTCATAATAATATAGAACGATTCATTTTTTAAGACCAGTGAGAAAGTTTCATTGTAGCTAACTATCCTTTTCTAAGTGTACGCTTTAACTATAAACCTTACTTTGAACCTCTCAACTATATCTTCAATATTTATCTTGATTTTAAACATCCACTTACTACTAAGGGGTTTACATCTATTCAGAATGTAGAATAATTCCAAACATCATTTTTTTATAAACTACATGTCTTCCTCTGTAGTCACCATCCATTTATCCAAATGATTAATCCTTAATGCTTTAGCAAAGTTAAGGTGATTTGTAATCTCTTTTGAAATATGGTCAAACTCACTCATATAAATAATAAAATTTTCAAAAGGTATAGGCTTCTTATCTCTTTGTTAACATCTTAATAGTGTTATATGATCACTAGGAACTAAAGTTGAATATAAGTCATCCTTATTTACCTGTGGAAGTACCTCAACAACTAGCTCATAAATTATATATAAATGTATATTGTCATTGGTTAGGCTTAAGCTTAGGCTTCTCCATTGCTCAAGCTCTTAATAATTCATCTTTTCATCATTCTTCAGAAACTCTACAACTAATGGTTTTACAAATTTGGTACTTGACTAGAATAGTAAAACCCATAGTCTTTTGAACCTTTGAGATAGCCTATAAATAACTTAAGAGTTTTCCTAATATCTAAATTCTTCTTAAGTGGATTGTAGATTATGATCTTAGATGGATAACATTAATCACCTAAATGTTTTAAACTAGACTTCATAAATTATTGTCTTTCAAAAGGAGTTTTGGGAATCGACATACTAGGAACATAGTTTAGGATGTAGAGTGTTATCTTTGTTGTCTTTAAGACAAATACTCATTAACGTTGAACCTAACATCATGCCCTTTATCATATTTTTTAGTGGTCAATTGTACCTCTGAGCTAATTTATTATGTTTAGGTGTATCCAACATATTGTATTTTGTAACTATGTCAGAACCATATCGAAACTTATTAAAAAGTTCTTTACTCTTGAGTAAAATCTCCATATATACCATGATACTCTCCATCATAATTAAACTTGAAAAAATTAATAGATCTATTAAGTTCCTTCTTAATCTTTGATTAAAAATTTTGAAATTTCTAGGCCTTAGTCTTATTACTGATGATTTAAAAATAACAATATCGAGAGTAATCATTAATAAAAATTATAAACGACTTCTTTCCATCAATAATTGGTGTTCAGATGTTCATTAATGTTTTTGTGAATCTATAAAAACTCAATATTATTAATGGCACCTTTCTTCTTATTTTTGAGAAGTTTACCTCTAATACAATCTACATAAGCACTAATAATATGATCATAGACTAATTTGAGGATGATTTCAACCATAATCAATCTCTTTACTCTTTCCTTTGAAATATGACCAAGTCTATTATTTCATAAAGTAAATAATTTCTCATTGGTTAAACTCCCAATTCCTTTATTCCTTTATTTTTCAACATTCAAAATCAGTTTACTAGGATTCGTCAAATCTAAATAATAAAGATCACATCTAGTAAACGTTCACTAATTACTTCAAAATAAATGGACAATGAAATCATTTTAATTACCAAAAATTAGTGAATATCCATCAACATCAATTTGAAAATTAAAATTAAAATATGTGTAATATATGGATATACAACATCTTATTCAACATTAGCGACCAATAGATTAAGAAAGAATCTCATATCATTATTTGTAGTCTGCTTAGGTGGCTAGCTATGTCCTTCATCCTCATAATGTAAATTACAACCTTAGATGCTCTATTATACCTTAGTAAAGTCAACATGTCCATAAGTTCACATACCTCAAAATTTTCACATTTAATGAATCTCGCCTTCAAATCTTTCATAAACCTCTTGGCACTACTTTCAATCAATAAACTATCCTTAAAATATGATAAAATCAACTTTTTCGTCACTATGATGATTAGCCTATTCAATATTTCTCACTTTTTTAAGCGAACCTTTTACTCTAGTTTGCTCCCTTATATCATAAGCATCAGCTCATATTTAATGAGAGTTATATCCAAATTCATTAAATCTAAGGCTAACTATACATCTCTCTTTCAAGCTCTAAAGTTATTTCAAGCTAAAGTCTCAATTGAATAAATTTGATTGTTCATGACTATTTAACTCATTGGATTAATAAAATAGTTTAAATAAACTCAAAATCCATATCACAAAATCTCCTTTAGAAAAAATAAATAATGCAAATAAGATTTTTAATAGATCAAGTAAGAAATGATATTACAAATTATTATCACCTTTAGATAGATAATAATTTATAAATCAAAATTATAACATTCATTGATCATTATAGCATGACACCAAACTCATGTATAATTAACCCCCTTTTGGGAGGTAACAATACTAAGTTAAGAGATAAAACAATTTAAAAGATGATTAAATGCATTAAGCTATCAAAAATTACAAAATCATATAGAAACAATATTGGAAATGCCCATGTCTAGCCAATTATACAGTCAATCAAATAAATTATTCAATCGATCACACTCCATCCCAAAAAGTTACCTAGAACTACTGCCTTTAAGAACTTTGGGCTCAGTTAATTAGTGGAGTATTGTCCAAATTTACAAAAACATGAATTTGATTATCAGAATGGCCATCAACCATAATATTCACAAGAAATGACTAGAAACACATTATTTAATTATAACTAAGTGAAAAAATCAGTTAATAACTCATTTTAGTGCAATTATTAACCAGTTATGTTACTTATTCACTATAAAACAATAAGATGTAATCAATAATAAGCACAAATCTAATTAATACCCTCTTTAGTAAAGTCATTAACTAGTACTATAACTTATAGATAAGAAATAATAAACAATTCTATGGTTTCATACGACTAGAGTTTGAAATATTTTTCAAAACCCTAAAATCTTGATTTTATATTTTTGTTATAGGAAAAGTTAATTTATTCAAACAATAAATAAGGTTTATAAAACCTATTAGACTATGTTTCGATATCACATATAGAAAAGCATGCGTCAAAAGAGTATAATTTTATGATCATTTAATAGAATTTTATGCTCTTTAATAATTGATGTACAAATAATAACACAAATTAAAAATACTTAGATTAGAAGGCATGATCATTGTTCTTGGACTTTGCAGAATTACCTTTATGTAATACTTGTAAAATAGTGAAAAATCCTATACTCATCTTTTGTCTTTCCCACTAATGTAAGTTAGATTATAGATTATATAAGCATAGCCCTTTATAACTCTCTCTCTCACACACACACATAGGGTTATGAGATGATACAAAAAAACCTAAATTGATTAGCTATTTTGGGCCTATAATCAAAGTGATTTAATAACCCTATATAATAAACATATCACGCTAAACAAAAATGCTGAGAAGACAAAGTTCATAAAATGATCACAAATATAACTAAGAACTTATAAGTTTTTATTTTACCCTATTATGAAACAAAATTCTAATTAAATGTAACTCATATAAACAAAATTTAGCAAATTAAAATATGACATTATGTTGATATGACATTAGGGGACGGGGAAGAGATATGATGGTGGTTTAATAATTGGACTGATTTCAGTCCTCTTATACAAAGAGCTGACATTGCTTAGAAATAGAATTCCTAAGAATGCTAAGGTGGCTTGGTGAATCTAAGATAGGGAATGGGTTGGTAACTTTAGAAATTTTCAGCTGCTAGCTAATTGTTTACCTAGTATACCTGCTGAAAGACGAAAGGATAAAATGGTATGGACATTACACGCTAGTCGAAAGAGTGTAATGTCCATATTCTTTGTCAAACAATAACTAAGGTTTACTTCCAAGCCGCCTGTCTTTAGTTATTAGTCTGTTATGGTTAGTAACAAA
>JANZLD010000007.1:4194606-4205058 GCA_026413575.1 Erythroxylum carthagenense
AGTATTAAATTTGACAAGCCTTTCCAAGCTTACAAGTATATATGTTTCAAGGTTCTCCAACCTTCCACACTTGAAGTATATAACAAGCTTCTAAAAGCTCACGAAAAAAATGTGAAATCAAAAAATAAGTTCTCAAATAATAATTTCTCTCTTGAAAGAATGATTTCAATTTCTAAGACATAATAAAAATGATATGACTCTTAAGAATACAGATGATGCTCAAATGTTTCGAAAGTTTGTATATGTTCGTTACTTCACAAGTGTTGTTGCTCTTCTTTAAATAGTCAATTTCTTCAGTTAACCGTTGCTTCATCTTGATTCTGAGTTGACAATGGACTTTCAATATCATCTCTACTGGAACAAAAATTTCTAAAGCTAATTGTTCGAAAAGGTAAAATCCTTATGGATGTTAATAAGGAAAGTTTAGTAAGAAGGTTCCTACAAAAAAGGAAGTAAATTTCTTACAATTTTATTTCATTTTAAAAAATAAATATCATTATCTATACAAGGAAATAAATCCAATTTGAATTTTGAAATATTACACAGTTATCATCAAAATCATTGAATATAAACCTTGAGCTAACAAATCTTCCAATAGACTTGAACCTGTCATCACTTAACACAATGATCCTCTACCCCTGTTTAGTCTTTTAATGCATACATTGAGACTTGTTTTAGCTTAATGGAAAAAAAGCTTTAAGAAGCTTGGGAAGAAAAAGGCACTTTACCTCGTACTCTTTTTAAATGTCCATCTTTTCTTAAAATGTTAGGCTTCTTAATAACTCTTATCTATAAGTTGGTATTAGAAGTTTTATCTTAACTTTTAAACTTTTACTATTTAGCCTTTCAGAAACCAAAACAAAGCCTTTAATCTCTCCCCTATCTTTAAAATTATTGACTTATGGCCTTCCATTAACAACTTTGTGCACTTCTTAGAACATCTCTCTACTTTATAACAAAACTCAAATCTTTAACTCAACATTTTCACATTCACTCTCTTCCTAGCTCCTTCCATCCCTTTAGATTGTTACTTTAATCTCTTTTTTCAACAATCTCTTAGAATGACCTCCCTTTTCTCTCTCTAAATGATAATTAGCTAGCCCTTGGTTAATTTAATACCCACCTCTTTCCCTCCGAATATGTTAGGGGATCAAATAATTGGTACAACTATATATAATATTTCCACTACTATATTAATGGTGTAGCACTTAAAGACCTTTCTTTCATAGTTTATCTTTATATTTAGAGCAGTAGGTAAACAAATAAGGTCTCATTTTAAGGAAATTGAATCGAGATCTTCTAAAAAGCTAGTGATTATAAATCCCACATAATTCTTAAACTAGGTTTAATCTTTTTATCTTAGCTTTTACTGATAAACTCTTCCTCTCTTATATTAACTCCCTTTCTATATCTTGTTTCACTAAAGCCCTCAACATGTTTGAAGGCCTCTCTAATCTATCCATTAACAACTCAAAATATGTTTACTTTGTCTCTATAGGTTCTCCAGGCACTTTCCAACACCTTTCACTGATCACGAGATTTAAGATAGCTAGGGTCGACTTGTCTAGGCTTGCCTTTACAACAATACAGCTACCATATAACGATTGTTTTCTCCTTCTACAACTTATTAAAACAAGATAAATTCATGGATTATAAAGACCCTCTCTATTACTAGATAATTGCAACTTATCTCCTCAATCGTTAGCAACCTTTAAATATACCATGATTCTTAGTTGGCACTTCCAAACAAAATATCTAAATAGATTAAGAAATGTCCTAAAAATTACCTCAAATTGATATCCCTAGATAATGCACTTAAACCTCTAAGTAGACAGAGGTTTAGGAATAAGTCCCATCAAAATTAAAATCATAATGTTCCTCTTAAAAAGAATTTGACGAATTTTATAAATAAAAAAGGTTATTTAAGTTAGTTGTATCGATTGTAATTACCTAGGAAACATCTGCTTCTAGTATATCAAACATGACTCCAGTTCCTTTTAGACTTCAACAAAATTGCTAAATATAAGGAAAAATATTAGGGGGCTATTTGTCATAAAATTAGCAATAAGAGATAAACCTAATTTAAGTTTGATTATTTGCATTAATAAGGGCTATTTGGTATATTTTATCGCTTTTAGAGGATAAAGTGGAGATGATGATCTCTAGTAATGGTTGGATGTGGCTAATACATAATTAGAGAGATCTAGTTCCCACTAGAGAATGTATACCATGTACATTATTGATATGTCCAAACAATAGACTATTCTATAGTCCATTGATTCTTTTAGCCAATTCACTAATAAATAAGATATAAGGGTTTTTAAATATCCATCACCAATCTAAACCCCGAACAAACTGGTTTGGTTCAATAACTAAATTCCTAATGATAGCCTCTATCTAGGGCTTATGTTCAAATGTAAACTAGGAACTAGGGATAACTTATCCTTTATTAGTATGCCCTCTAGAATCTACCACTTCTAACTAGGAGCTAGGGATAACTTATCCTTTATTAGTATGCCCACTAGAATCTACCCCTTCTACATTTGATTCCAAAATGCTACAACCATCTTTTCTTCGATTGTAGCTAAACCAACTTCTTGTGGGAAAGCCTAATCTACCAATAAAATATCAATTAGGCCCCTACGCCATGGGAATCCACCATTAGGTTGACCATAGAGAAATGTTAGTTAACTACAATACAGTGTTGCCAAAATAGGATTGAATGCATAATAATGGAAAATATTATATATAGTATTTGTGTAATTAATTATAAATAATCTATCAATTATTTACTTTATTCATATACTTATAAATATAAATATAACCCTTCTTTTATATGTTTTATGCATAATAATAATATAAAAATTACGGTTTATGGTATCGGAGTTACTCTCTAGTTA
Organism: Erythroxylum carthagenense; assembly: GCA_026413575.1. Lineage (NCBI taxonomy): Eukaryota > Viridiplantae > Streptophyta > Magnoliopsida > Malpighiales > Erythroxylaceae > Erythroxylum > Erythroxylum carthagenense. Next base: position 4,197,507 of record JANZLD010000007.1, read on the forward strand.
TTTTTTTGTATTATTGTCGTCCTACCAATGTCCCACTTGCACCTATCATATCTTGCATTGTCATGTCTTTATACCTATACTGTCTTACATATTTCCTACACCTATTCTATCTTGTACCTATCCTATCTTGCTTTATACTAATATGCTTTATTGATCAATCAATGTCCCAATATCTAACTTTTTCTAGCAAATTCATTCTTAATTTTATCAAAGATCCAGTCATCTAACTACTCACACTAGTCAATCAATATGTCTGAGTGGTCGACTAATATTCCCTTATCTAGGAAACTTTTCTTTGAATGAGTTTATAAATATAATGGATCCATATACTCGTTAACCATACTAGTCATTGGTCTACCAATATAACTTTATAGTCAACAATATAGCAAGTTTTTAAAAAATAATCAACCATCTCTATGTCTATTAAAAATTTTTCCATATACCATATCCAAGACAAACTTTAGTCCACCAATATAGCCACCAATCCTCATGATCTAAGGGTTTTCTACTTATTTTTTCTTTTATTTTTCATCTTAGTTGTTTATATCCTCCAAAACCCCAAACAATTCACTCTTTTCCTTTAAAAAAATCATCCCACATTATATAAAAATCTCATTGAATGACATCATATTGAAAATTTGTCATTCTTAAATTTCATAATTGGAATTTGCAAAAATTTTCTTAATTAAGAATTATTTCTTTTCAAATTGATTCCTTTATAGTTAAATTGTAAAAGAAGTTTAATTTCTCTCCCATTTCAATTATCTTTATACATCTTTAATTTTTTTGCATTTTGGAATTTTGGGAATTTTTCATATTTCTATTTTGGGGATTTCAAAATTATACATTCTTTTGTGATGAAATTGATTTTTGGATATTATAATTATGTCATTATTTGTTACAATTTCAATCTCTAATTTTGTTAAAACATGTCGTTGATGCTTTAACTGAACTTTTAACTTAGGCACAATACCAAAATTAGGGATTTGTCAAATTAGCAATAATTAGGGATGTTTCAGTCAAAATTGATCTTTTGCTTAGACTTTTTAAATATTCAATAGTTTTCTTTAGTGAGAAAGTTTATCATTCTTAATAAAATATGTTTTGATTATATCTATCAAGTTAGTTTGAATTATGACAAACTATTTTTATGATTTCTTTTTTAGTGATTCCAAAAAGGAGGAGAAACATTTGTCATATTATATTTAGGGGAGTGATTGCTTTGTTATTTTTGTATTTCTTGCATTTTATATGATATGCTTAAGTGAATTTATATTATCTTAATGCATGGATATTTCTTTGATTTTAAATATCTCTTTTGCTTTTGATGTTGATTTATGCTCTTCATATTTAATAATGTTTTACGCATGAATTAAGGGGAAGCTAATCCCTATTTTGAATTATGTTTTGTGTGCTTAATTTTTATTATTTTTCTCTAGTATCACAAATGTTTTTTCATCATAAAAAAGGAGATATTGTTGAACAAAGTGAGGTTCTAGTTAATGTTTTGCTAATAACACAAGATAATTACTAGTAGTGTGCTTATTTCAATAAAAAAGCAATATTAGCACAAAATAAAGCCAAAAACCAAGAAGATGGTGTATGAAGTTGATAAAGAAAAGTTAAAGTTTGCAACTAATGAAATGAAGATCAAAATAAGAATAATAGAATATCGAGGTCATTTCACTTTTTGTATTATTATATGTAAGCTCACTTTGTTAATTTGATGATCCAAAAGGCTCACCATACATAATTATTCATTTTTCTTCATTTCTTGAGTCTTTACATTCATCAAATGGTATTAAAAATTTTGATTTTAATATAAAAGCCTCTTAATATTTCAAATAATCTTTGGGGAACATTTATGGAAGTGTTTTAATCATATTTGGATTAAACAAATTGTTTTTGAGAATTTTAAGTTGTTAAAATCATGTTTTTGGAGTAATTGTTTGATCTTTATAGGTTAGTAGTCAACCAATATAACTTAAAGTTGTTAAATTTAATGTATCAAGAGTTTTTAGGAACATTAGTTGATATATAGGTCAACTAATATAATGTATCCGTTGAACAATATGTTTATTAGTCGACTAGTATTTCAACAGCTAGTGAATTCGGTATTGTAAATAAATACTAGTCAACTAGTATAAGGGTTATATCTGATGTACTAGTCGATTAGCATACTATACTGATTAACTAATGCATCAGATATAGTTATTATAATGACTAGTTCTTGACTCCGACATCTATTTTGAGTCCAAAACACTATAAATAGGTGTTCTGTCTTTTTTTTTGATAAAGAAAAATGTTTTAGGTATTGTATACACACATTTCAAAGAGTTTCTCAATCATTTAAGCATTATTGTGCCACATTTGTGTGAGTGAGCCATTTTGGATTTATTAAGTGATAAAGTGAGGCATTTTTAGTTGTAATATTTGGTTGGGGCAATATATTGTTGTATTTGGGTGTGATAGAAGTGAGATTAAGGTTCCTCTTCACCTTCAAAGAAGATTGTAAGAAGAGTTCCTCTTTATTGAGAGAGATTGTACAAAGGTTATTCTTCCCCTTAAAAGAAGAATTATAGTGGAATTTCAAGAAGAGTCTTAGAAATGGACATATGCAAGGGTGTCTTAGGAGTGGACGTATGCAAAGGTTATTTACTGAACCATTAGAAATCATTTTGCATTCTCTTCTCCTATCCCCTTTAAATTATTGTTCAATTCGATTGATTAATTTATATTAAACAATTTCTTCATACTTATTTATATTGATTTTTTAATTAAGTACATTGGTTAGAAAATTTGTTAAATTTTGTGAATCCCCAATTATCCCCTCTCTTAGGTGCCTTTAGGGACTAACATAACTATTATAAAAAGATTAATGCATGTAATTAAGAGAAGAAAACATACAAAATGTCATCCGTATAAGAACTCATCCTATAATCACCATTGTATTCATTATTTAACAAATTCAAAAGGTTTTATAATCTAGACCAGTTAAATTTCCTAACTTATAAAATTTTCCTCTCTTGATTTACAAAATGTTGTTCACTAAGTACTAACTTTGTTCTTTAATTCTCAAAATTTTCCAAAACTAACTAAAGAAGTTATGCTTTGAGTATTCACTATCTTTATGGGAGCATCATAAAATTGTGCCACTTCCCTAAAGACCAAAGAAATACATTTGATTACATCATCATTTTTATTATATGGAATGAAATGTGTCATCTTAAAAATTATATCAACTTTTTAGAAATTAGGAGTAATATCATGACTTATACAACATAGCTTTTTTTCTCATAGTTTTCAATAAAAAAAAGATCATACTAATTTATATTGTTGGCCCTCAATTTTTTATTATTATTATGCATGATTTAAATAATTTTTGAGGTTTTTAATTATTTTTGGAGTTATTTATTATGTCAAAGTTAGTAGGATTTATTGCATGGGTTAACGGAATTAAAGTGTTAACGTTATAAGAATGCTTAAGGGTATTTCTTGGCAAGACACTTAAGTATAACAGACATAAGGCTTATAAGGAAGGGCAAAATGAACTTTGCACACTCATTAAGGGTAGAAATGGAAGAAAAATGTTGTCTTGTTCTTTTAAGAAGGGAAAATGTGATTTGAGGGAGAGAAAGAAGAGAAATACGAAAACAAAGAGAGGAGAAGAGAGTTTCGGTAGAGAAGAGAGAAAAGAAGATAAAATAAACTAGGTTTTGATTTTTCTTAGCATTCAAGAGAGATTTTAAGGTGGTTCAAGAAGAGAAAAAGGTAGAGGAAGAGATGAGCTTTCATTAGAGCCAAGAAACTCTTCAATTGGTGAATAATCAAGGTAAGATTATTTTGAATCTTTTGAATTTTTGGAAGGGTTTTAGTTCATAGAGTTTAGAAAATGCATAGGTTTAAGTATTCTAGAATCAATTTAGTGATTTTGCATTGTGGGATTTTCAATTATATTCCTATTGAATAGGGTTTTGCCATTGATGAAGGTAATCAAAAAAGGCAAGGGAAGCAAGAAGAGAGGCATTTTAAGCAAGTCTTTAAGTAAGGAAATTCAAGGTAGGTTACATTTTTATAATTAAGAAATAAGCTATTAATGTTTCTTTCAAGAAATGGAAGTAAATGATTTCAACTACTTTTTAAATGTGCATTTATTTATCTTTAAATGTTTTGGGAATATGTTGCATGTTTTGAAAATGAATTATGTTGTTGATCTATTAAATGAAAAAAATGAAAAAGATTTTTGAAAGGATATCAAGTTTATGAAAAAATGTTTCGAAAATGTGTCATTTTGGGCAACAAGTTTACAAGGTATGAAATACATGTTATGTGGGTTTGGTTTGGTCCACTCTATTGTCAAGCACACTTTGACTAAAGGCTTCTCCTGCCTACCCGCTAGTGGCATGGAGCTCCTTCAAGGACTCCCTCATATGTTACAATTACACAATGTGGGTTAATTCGTTTTGTTCATGACTACACAGGACCATTATATTGGAATGTGTTAGTTAGTTCTATTTATGGACCTTCCAGACCATTTTGATGTGCTTAAGTGCCTAAATGTAGTGACAAGATTGAATCGCACATGATTTACATTATTGTGAATTTGGTTGAGAATTTGAGAAATATGCGCGTTATAGATCAATGTGAATTTTTACAATGGTTTTGCTTGATTATAAAACTGTTACCCATGAGCTTTCAAGCTCATCCCTTTTTCTTCTCATCTTCAGATGAAGAAAGTAAGATTAAGTAACCAAAAGTCGAGGAATCATTCCACTTTTGTAATGTTTTGTAAATTAAGCTAGATTTTGTATAAGTAAGGATTTAGTTGCATTTCAAGAATTATTGGGTTTGGCATCTTTTGTATTTTGGATTTTGATACCGATGATGTAATGTGGATTGGAAAGCCATTAAAGCTTTGTAAATTCTTATTTTTGTTGTTAACGAACTATGAATTGTGTATGGATGATGTTGAGTTGGAATTAGGTATATCTAAAGAAGTTATCAACTTAAGATGATGATTTTGAGCATGAATTGTTGTTATATATATATATATATGAATTATGAATGATGAGATATAGTTGAATGTGATGAGTCAAATGAATTGAGAAATGAGTTAAGAATTGAGGAAGTTTCCAAGGTGTATGTGCATATTTCTTTTGTAGTTGAACACAATTATATGCTGACTTCAGGGGAAAAACTAGATTAATCTAGGGTGAATTAGATAAAATTATCTTCTTGGAAGTTGTAGTTCATCCTTTTAGCTTTCCAATGGTATAAAGTATGCGATTATCGGATATCGGAGTTGAGAGTTATGGCCATTACAAGTTGGAGATGCTTTGGAGAGTGTGGTTAGTGTTTTAGTACTTTAGGTGATGTGAAGAAGATCCTATAGAAACCCCATCGTCTGGTTCAGTATTAGACTGAAGCCTATCATATGGTTCAATCTTAGACTGAACCCTTTAATCTGACCTTCGTCTAAAGCCTTTCGTCTGACCTTCGTCTAGTTTCATCTAACCTTCGTCTAATTCAATTTTGACCCTCTAGATGAGAAAATCTCACTTTGGTGTCTTCATGAAAGTTATAGATCTAGAAGTCTTCTTTAAAAATGTCTAAGATGACCTTAATTAGACATCTTTAGAGAATGTTATGCCCATTTGTCTTGAAACAAGTCCAATATGATTAAAGACAAATGCATATTTAATTCGTTTGGTCATACCTTCCTCATCTGACCTCCAAATGAAGTGATTCTTGAACCAATATATTCCTAACACATGTTTATACCTCTCCAGAAAAATTGGTATCCATTGGTGTCGATTTTCAAAAGATTGATGGAGAGAAAGTAAGGGTATGGGTTGGAAGAGTATGAATTGGATATTTTACTGAACATATTTTGGTATTTTGATTGTATCTTGATCTTTAAAGCTTCTAACAAGATGATTTTTATTTCTAAATAAACTGGAGATATAGAGCTACAAATGATATGAAGGAATAGAATTTTAATTCAATCCCTAAGACCTTCAATTTCTAGATGGAAATTGGATATAGTTTACTGTTTCAGTTTAATAACAGTCTGAAAATGTTTGGGCCCTAACTTTAAGATTTCTGAACCAAATTGAATGATTTTGATGTCATTAGAAACTTAAGACAATGGGGAAAAAAGTTCTGAAAAAGTCAAATAGTAATTCTAGTTTGAGGTTTCCCAAAATCATTTCTAAAATAGGAGAAATGCGATTGTTTTTAATGTTTGACTGGTGTAGGTGCGCCACCCTTGTGGGATGATGGCTTATAAGGGTTTCTTTGAAATAACTCTATAGGATAATATGCTCACATTTTATGGCTCAACATGTTGGGCTTCGAAAGCAGGGTCCCACATTGTTTGGTATCAAAGTAAGAGTTGGGTTCTAGAATTGAGGCCTAATATATATCACATGATTAATCTAAAAATATAATAAATCATGAATTGTTTATCGTACCATGCTATAAAATTTGATTCACATTTTGCAATTCCCCTTGAATTTGACAGGTTATATGAATTTCACCATAGTTGTATAAGTGTTTTGTCTTTAGTAGTATTCATATGTATAATTGAGAGAATGCTATAAGTGATGTAGATAGGGTGCCCTACGAATCCTAGTTCCTTTAAAGTTTATAATTATTTATAATAAAGGTTAGGAATTTTTAGTAATTAAACTAAAATATATTTATAATTTTTTATTAAACATTAATTAGAATTACAATTGATTATTATTAAATATCAATTAAGTCCTAATAAAATTATTTTTCTCTAATTAATCATTCTTATAAGTGACCTACTAGGTTCCTAAATATGTTATAATGAATATATATATTATATTCTTAAAATATATACTTATATCCATAAATCAAATCTGACACATAGAAATACATCATGCCCACTTAAATATTAAGAATGGTAAACTATTTTTGACTATGTTTTTCATGCACGATTTATTGTACAATTTAATCATTTCATCATACAATATTATAATTAAAAAAGGTTATAGCTTTTAGGTCTCCTCATATTAGTATAGTCATATTAGTTATATTATTACTAATTAATTCTTAATGACATTTATAAATTGTTTGAAGCATCATTTCACCTAGGAAAATGATTTCTCAAATTAATACTAATCAAAAACTACAACATATTAGCTTTAATTACCTTAAGATGATGAATCATATATTAATCACTCAAATACTTTCATATAATTTATCACTCAAATACTTTCATATAATTTATGTAATATATAATTACTAATAATTAAATTACCTTGATTAAGATCGGTCTTATGTATTAAAAATATAATAACCATATACGAGATACTTTAAAGATATAAATTCTAAGGATCACGTGTAACACCCTACTCCCGCATGACCCGAACCCGATATCGACGATGATATCCGAGTCCGTGCCCTGCGAGGGTAGCGTGCTACATCACTCAGTCCAAACTTAGTATAATTTTTTTTGAAAACACAAACATACACTATGCGGAAGTCAATTAACATACACAATCACCCGTAAGTACAATGACCA
>JANZLD010000007.1:4275506-4289584 GCA_026413575.1 Erythroxylum carthagenense
GACTACAAGTCTTCTGTTTTTGTAATGGGCCCAAATGGCATTGAAATTTTATTGACTTTATTGTGTGGATTAAAAATATTTATGAATGAAATGGGTCCAATTTAAGTATCGATTTCTGCATAAAATGTTTGTGGTTCAAAAAAAACCTTTATATCGATTTATGAATGTGTTAAGTATTTTAGCACGCTACTCTCGCGGGGCACAGACTCGAATATCACCATTGATGTCGAGTTCGGATCATGCGGGAGTGGGGTGCTACAGAAAGAGCTAAAAAAATGATTGGAAAGACAAGATAAGACCCACTTTGTAGACGAATAAGACAAGAAGAAAAAGTATAAGGACAAGAATGAAGCCCCTCTATACATTCATCCTCTACCTTATGCACCGAAAATACCATTCCCACAAAGACTTCAAAAGAACAAATTAGATGTACCATTTACAAAGTTTGTAGAAAAGCTAAAGAAATGGCAAATTTACTTTTCTTTTATCAAAGTGTTGAAACATAGGCCCGAGTACCTAAAGTTCCCTAAAGACATATTAACTGACAAGCGGACTTGGGATAATAATCAAATGATAGGTATGACGGAAATCTCCAGCTCCTTAATTACCAACCATATGCGAGCTTTACAATACCCTGTATAGTTGGTAAATTAAAATTTTCAAAATGTTTATGTGACTTAGACGCAAGTATAAACCATATTCCTTTGTCGATTTTTAGGAAATTAAGGCTAAGATGATAAAGAAATCATTTGGCATGGTAGAGAATGTACCTGTAAAAGTATACAAGTTTATCATTCCCGTGAATTTTGGCCTGGTGGACTTTGAAGAGGATTAAAATTGTCTGCTAGTTCTTAATTACCTTTTTTAAACACCGAAAAAGCTTTGGTAGATGTCCATGAAGACAACCTCGTCTTTCAGATTGAAGATGAACAAGTAAAATTCAACATGAATAAGGTATTAAAGAATCCGAATGAGGGTATCTCATTCATGAGAATTGATAAAGCCGAATCTTTAAAGGAGTGAGAGGAAGAAGAACAAATGATAGCAAAGATTGAGTTTGAATAATATAAGCAAATCTCTGTAATGTTGAATGTGCGCCTAAATTACTCAGGTATAAGAGGTAAGAAGGTAACTCTCCTTTGTCAGTCTTTGAGGTATACTCAACCTTCCCTTTCGAGATGATTCCTGGTTTGATAGCCCATATTGCATGCTTTCAACAATCAAAGAGTAACAAGTTTGCACAACACTAGGATAGATATAAAATACAAAGACAAAAGAACAAGGCCATAGTGGAAACTATTATAATCTCTATTTAAGAATTGTTTCTAACCTTATTGAAGATTCATCGTTCATTTGTGATGTATACGATAATACTAACAATTTCACAAAGATAATTCATTTTGTTTTATTACTTTCTATTGCCCCGCCGTTATTGCCGGTGAAATTCCTTATCAACGAAGACATTTCAAACAACAGACCACCTTTCCGTCCAATCACATGAATCTAGCTTACTGTTTAATTCAGTAAAGCATCGAAATTGCCAGATGAAAAACCCCAGATCCAAGGGATAAGCTTGGTATGATTCTACACCATCACCAATCTAGTTGTTTTCTCAAAACAGAAATGGAATATTTTTACGTTTATGGTTCTTGCAGGTTTTGTGCCATAGGATTGCCAAGCGACATTGTATTGGAAGTCGAAGACACGAGCTTACATCTGCACAAGGTTAATCCTCTGCTTAATGTTTCGTTTCCCTTTGGCTTATTTTTCCAATGGATCAAACACCATCAGTATGTTTTTTTTTCAGACTGACATCAACATAAACAAGGTATTTGCTATGTTTGTTAATCTTTGTATGTTAGATTTAGTTGCTTTGTTTTTTAATCATGTTCATAATTTTTAGCTTGTTTGGATTATGTTATTCACTATGCCCACTATCTGTTTGAGAAAATGTCTGTTAGATGTGGGCCCTTGATTTTCTGATTTTACCCTCAGTATTTTTAGCTTGGTTAGATGTAACAAAGTCTATATAAAGCACTTTCGATGATGAATAAAATACAAAGCAATTTTAATCACTTCTCATCGTAAAATTAATCCTGTCCCTCTTGAAATACAAGCTGAAATTTAATGCCATAGTTAGCTTCATCTCCTTTAATTCTTCTTTTCATTACTTGTGTAGTACAGGTCTTCTAAATTCCACAACATGTTGTAGACATCCTTGTCAATTATAGTTCTTTGGGACTTAATGTCCATCTTTTACTTGGATTTATAATTGTTATATCTGGGAGTTGTTATATCCATTCGAAGTCAATTATCGTCCCATTCAGGGGCTTCGTATTGATTAAATGAATTTTATATGATTCCGAGTGTTCTAATTTGTAAGATTGGTTTGGCTGCAATTGGTCCCTTCTTTGTTCACGTTGATTAAAGGAATCCTAATTTTTAACCCAAAACATAAAAGGAGGTATTATCTTTTGTCGAGTCCTTACAGAGCTTAATATTGAGTGTTGAGAATCCTTTTATACTGATATTTTCTTTTTGGTAGGAACCACTTAATCAAATTTTCCTCTTGTTTTCTTTGTTTTATTTTGTGAAAATTAAAACATCTTTCAATTCCAAATTTTCGTTGTTTAAAAGCAAGAGAGACTTGTGTTGAGTGTTTTAGTTTTACATAATTAGTCTACCGAAACCTAACTTAAGAGACAGTTCAGCTCACAAATGGAAAAGAACTTCCTTTTGCATTGAGAATTAACAAGATAGGAAACAAAAAATGATGCTTTAGGACTCGAAATAATTTGGAATGATTGTACTAGCTGACATTTGTAAATATGACCTATTGCAGAAGTTGAAGACTTGTGTTGTGAAGAAAATGTTAATACCTTTTAATTTTGGCTACAAAGGTAATAGCTTCTTTGCTCTAAAGGGTCATCTGACCTTAGCTAAAGAGGATTCAATTGATGAAGATTTGGCTGAGATGATTGCTTTTGAAGTTGAATCTTTGTCCAATGAGCTCAAAGTAACATATGGAAGTCATCTTCAACTGCTAGCAATATCATTTTTATGTTAATTCCTCAGACTCGTAGAACATGTACATCTTCAACTGTTATTTCCAAACTAATGTTGGTGATATAGTTTGAGGTCTTTTATTGACCTATAACTCCTATTAATCCAGCATGCTATGTTGAATTGTATCCTTCATTTTCCAACTCCCCATTCTTGTTTTTCTGAAGTATTTCTCCAGATTTTTCTTTTCTCATCAGCCTATCTCTAATATGTGCTCCAAACCTACTTTTGACAAGTTCTCCTGCTTCCTAGTGATCCTCTTGATGCGAGGAATGTAATGCTTGAAGGTGTATCTTTTCCTTTCAATAATACGGATTAAAACTATTTCCTTTGATTGTGTTCTCTTTAATATGTAAGAAAACAGCTCTCTGCATTCAATTATTTCGTTTCTTGAACCCAATGATCAAATATAATTTTTAATAAATTTATATTAAAAAATATAATTTATAAGCTATTTTGTAAAGAAAGTACTAAAGAATTTCTGTCGTCACAGTAACAAGTGTCTTTTTTTTTAATTATTTACGAAATATTCTAGGAGGATTTCAATAATAAGAAGGCATCGTTAACCAATCCGCTCTCAAACTATGCACTCTGTGCTCACCTTCATAAAATATAACCTCGTCTGCCACCCAACGGTCACGTCGCATTCCCCCATCTTCTGATACAAAACCTCTCCAAATTCCCATATCAAAACGGCTACTTTCTGGTTTGCCTTCATTATAATAAGCACACGCACAAGCTTACGCTTACGCATACGCATACGCAAACGAACATGTCTTCTCCACATCTTTTACTACTGCTGTTGTTACTGGTGGGTTTTTCTCTTCCACAGTGCCCCATTGCACAAAAGAGCATTGCCCAACGAGATCTATGGTGCGTCGCTAAGAACAACGCCGATGACCAGTCTCTTCAGCAGGCCATCGATTGGGCGTGCGGTCCAGGCGGGGCCAATTGCGACCCGATTCAGCAAAACGGCCCATGTTATGACGCGAATGATGTTCAGACAACTGCTTCTTGGGCTTTCAATGATTACTACTTAAAAAATGGCTTGACTGATGATGCCTGCTACTTCAGCAACACTGCTGCTCTCACTAACTTGAACCCCAGTATGCTTTTTTTCTCTGTCTTTTTTCTATTTCTGGGGTTAATAAAGTAGATCTTGGGGCTTTTTCTTTCTGGGTATATGGATCCGGAAAGCTTCAGACTTTTTTTTTGGCGTTACTGATTCGTATTTCAATCTGGTTTTTGCCAATTAGTTCTCTTTTAGCCAGAAAATGCACTCTGTGCTCACTTCACTTGTGATGTATTTATCTTTTTCATCGCAGGTCACGACAAGTGTAAGTTTCCTTCCAGGTAATGGTGCCAACCTATGTTTTAATCTGCCGTTATTTGCGTTTTATACTTTAAAAATTGCAGTCCGTGGATGAGGTTCATGTCCATTTTTGTGTTAAAGGTATGTAGGTTTTGGTAGAAAATGAGAAAGTGATGTAATGTAATGATGATAATCGCAAACAATCATGCACTAGCAGCAGTATGTGATTCCCCTGAAAGCCAATGTCCCTGGAATTTTGAGGAAACTCAATGGTTACTCGGTTTGTACTATACATAATTCGTTACTCTGCATCATCTCTGTAATGCAGCTCTTCAGTAAATAATGCCAATGGGAGTTCAACAATCACAATTGGAACGGGATCCGACAGCGCCGATTTGAGCAGCTGCAATCAGATTGCGGGCACGTGGGTTCTGCCTTTGATTAACAGTTGTTTGCTTTTTCTCCTGACATGGGGATGGGCTTCGTCAGGTTCAAGTTGAAACCTAAGTAGTAGTTAGGTCTTGGGCTGATGCAACTAAGAAGACTCAACTTCTTGCTTTTGCATTTGCAGCCAAATGAGTTCATGCTCTTGTTATACATACATACCTTTTTCAAGGGCCAGTTTTGTGCTCCAACTAATTTATGCCATGTTTCTACTGGAACAAAATGAGAATCAACATATTTTCTTTTCGATATAAAGGACCAAAATACAAAGTTTTAATCTAATGTGGTTGGATAATCCTGGAAATATCGGTATGAGCTGTAGCAACTTAATCTAAAAGTCATTGAAGATAAGAATTAGAACAGAAAATTGGTAAACAAAAAAGAACTTTCTTTGCAAGTCAGTGAGAAAGCTTCCATATTTAGGCGATATGTGTGATTTTCATTAGGATGTGTTTGTGATGGAAACGTCAAATAGAAGATAAGTTGAAGCTGTTATGAACAGAGGGAGATGCAAAAGGAGATGGTAAATAGAATAATGAAATTTTTAATAGGGTTGTTTGAAGGTAAGGGATGAGTGAAAAGAAGATATTGCTATTAGATCCTTTACTTATCATAAAGGAATGCTCTCAGTTGAAGCTGGAAATAAGTTGAATTATCTTCTATTTCAAAGCTCTAATCATCTATGTATGATCATTGCTCCTTTATCTGGTGTAAAGTACAGTTCTTGGTGTAAAGTAAATGGAAGATAGGTTTGCTGATGGCCAAATGAAAGTGTCAGGTGCTGATTCTACTGATCTTAATAAGCATACAATTAACAATCACAAGCTAATATCTCACTAACTGAACAAGAAATGAAACCATCAACATCATCTTCTTTTCCTTCACGACTACCCTCAGACCCACAACTCTCCTATGACAAAAAGCTTTCATACTTTGATTGTATAAGTATTCTAAAAATAAGCTTTCATACTTCGATTGGCAAAACTCAAGCTACCACTATTAGATCCCTACAATAGTACGAAAGACTCATGTGATCATATAATATGTTTCAAAGAATTGATGGACTTGCATAAGACATCAGATGGAGTAAAGTGTTGGGTCTTCTCATCATACTGATAAGAGCAACAAAAGACTGGTAGCAAACACAACCTAGCTAGGCTATATAGCAAACTGTAGAGAGTTAAAAGAAATTAGTTTAAGACCTTTTTTTCAGCAGCCAACATAGGCTTCCAGACTCAATAACCATATTCAAAATGATACAAAAGTTAGGCGAGACCCTTAAAGATAGTACCTACAACATATCCTAAGATTCAACCTATTGTCGTACTAACTACTTACGAATTCTTGATGGAAAAAGGCACAAAGAAGTCTTATATGATCACAGAATGTCAAGACAATGCTAAGTGACTTTAATTAGAAAAGAAGAATTCACCACAATAGATGACTTTAATAAGTATTTGTTTTAACTAATTTGATGCCATTTTGACTTAGCATGGAATATGAGCTTCCTATGAATTGAAGGTTGTATTTTGGTTTGTTCCTTAGAAAATTATGGCTTGTGACCACTAATGCAATTTTTTATTTTCCAAAAAATAATTAATTTTATTATAATAATATTATGATAGATTATAAATAAATAGTATTCTATAATTACAAAAATTAGTTGTTAAAAGATTGTCCTCCTCAGTCTATTTAGTAGTTTTATTTAAAAGATACTATGCAAAACCTTTTCTAAGTGTATTCTTGTTCTTGTATAAATGTGTTTGACAACACTATTAATATTACAAATTATATCAAAGATATTGTAAACTCCTCACTTTCCAAATTGAAGAAACATATTGTTTTCGACAATTCTAATTAAATCCAAGTTAACATTCTAAATATTAAGAAAATGATATAAAATTATTTAAAATAAACTTAAACTAATAAAATAAAATAATATAATACTTGATAATATGGATTGTACAAAATTGTCTTCATGACAATATCAATATAAAACTTAGAAAAAATTGATGAAAAAGGAAAGAAAAGTCTTTATGTGTAGATTTTGTTTCTTCTCAAACTATTTCTTTCCTAAGGAAATAGGGATTATGTAACTAGTAATTACTTCTTAAGATAATTGTGGATAGTGACCCACAAATTTATAGTCAAACGATATTTTAAAATGACTTTACATTATATAAAGAGGCAATAAATGATACACTACAAAAAATTGTATTTTTAGCGAAAGCAAAAGTTGTCACTAAAAGCAGTAATATTAGTTACTAATATTAATAGTTCAAGTTTTGAAGTTGTTACCTTCTATTACAAATACCTCTGTCACTAATAAAATAGTGACTAATTTAGGAAAATGTTCACAATTATAAAACATTTCTATGAAAAAGTACCGACACTAAAAACTATGGAATGTATGACAAAATTATATGGTAATAGTAACTATACATATTTATAACAAGTTTATCGACACAAATAATATAAAGTAATGACAAATAAAATTGTAACAGTACTTCATTATATTTATTGTGAAAAAAGTACCAACATTAAAACACTATAAAATGTATGACAATATTATAAGGTCATAGTTACTTTACATATTATGACAAGTTGTCGACATAAATAATATAAAGTAGTGATGAATAAAGTTATAACAGCACTTCTTCTTTTTTTTTTACAAAAGTATCGACACTAAAAACTATGAAATGAGTGACAACACTATATGGTCATAGTAATTGTACATATTTATGACAAATTTGTCGACACAAATAATATAAAGAAGTGACGAGTAAATACATAAGAGTACTTCATTTTATTGTGGCAATCTTATCGCCACTAAAATAGTTACAAAATATTTATCACTCGTGCTTTTTTTATTAGTATCCATTAGTTGGTCACTAATATTTTAAGAAAAAAATGTCAACATCATTTTGTCACTAAAAGGGAATTTTGTTCTTACAAAAAATATTGTCACTAATGTGTTTATTATTGTCACACATAAAACTATCAATTCAACAATGGAATTGCATTAGTGGTAAAAGAAATTTGCATATGTGATTATATTGTCCAACAGATTTCATCACAAGTATAGACGTTATATGTTACAATAATGTTGTCACCAAATAAAGATTATATCTCACAATAAATTTGTCACTAATGTGTTTTTGTTTGTCACAAATAATATTATTAAATTTAACAATTTAGTTGCTTAATTGATCAAAATTTTTCCATTGGTGGTCATAAAATAGAAATTGTCACAAATAATACGAATTTTTTGTACCAGGATACTATCACACAAGCAAATAAAAATTATTAGTATATATAAAAATCACCAAAATGTACAAAATTCTAATTTTAAAATATAAAATTGGAAAATTTAATATCCAAGGCAATTATACTTATTACAGTTATCCCAAACTACTACATAATAATTTAAGTTAAAACTCTCCAAGGTAAATTTTCCTAGCTATTCTTCGAGATGAAGCTCACTGTTGATTTATTTCCTACAAAATAAAAAAAGAATCAATTAATTAGTTTATAAAATATTGTGCTATAAATTTAGTACTGACATTTTATAATAACATAATGATAATGATAAGAAGTGATACTAAATACTCTAGATGTTATAAATTTATAAACTTACATAAGTAGTTGGGGTATTTGATGTTATGGAACATGATAGATCTCCAATTTAGGCAGAAACGTTGAGTAACAAACTAGGAATTACTCCAATATTTGCCAAATGTGCAAAGACAACTAAAATTTGTTTCATTTCCATGGCTTGCTTCTTAATAGCTACATCTTGAGCTTGAGCTTGGTCTAGATGTTTTTGTGATTTCAGTAAATCTTAAGACTTCATCATCTAAATCACTTGCATGTTTCTTTGTAGCCTCAAAGCCAACTAGAATTTCACCTTTTTTCTCGGGGCTTAAATGTTATCCCTTTAACATCTAGACCACATGAATATCTTGACTTTCTTTCTAGGACAAGACCGAAATGTTCAATGAGTGGTAGAGATGTAGATGAAATATTTTCTTTGTTTTTGTCTCCCTTTTCTTGAAGCTTATTCTACATATTTAGATAGAATTTGAAAATTTAGTAAACTAATTTTAAAATTTTAAAAAATATGATTTGACTATAACTACCATACCATTATTTCTTCTCCATTTGGAACGGACAAAGATCCATTTGCCTTTTGTCACGATACCTTCCAAACTTTAATAGGGTCGGGCCATTCATCGAAATCTTTATCTTTCTAAAAAAAAAAGACAAAGACAAAGATAAAGAAAATTAATGATTAATTGGAACTTGATTTTTTAAAGAAAAATATAATTTTGATTTTAAGTAAATAAAATTTTACTTTACCATCCCATATGCAATCTACACAATCGACTTTGTACTAGAAATTGATTTCATCTCTTGATTTTTCCTTTTACTTATGTTTCTTTCATTTTGCTCCTATACACTAATAAACAATTTATTTTTAATAAAAGAAAACAACTAACAAAATAAATTAAAGTACTTAAATTTTAAAATTACCTTAAAATTTAGAGTCTCTCATTTATTCTCAACTAACCATTGCCAATCACCTTTCTTCACATCCTATGGGCAATCTTTGAACTTGACATAACTTTTTTGCAAATGATAATGTTGATTTTTGTATTATGCATGCATTTGTTGCATCATATAAGATTGCACTTGATTTGAGAAATTGAATTTATCCTAAAATTCATATAAAAATATGGTTAGGAAACTTAAGAAGCAAATTTAATACAACGACAAAATTAAACTCTATTGTAATTAGAAAAAGTATCATACCTTTAAAAATAACCACATTGCCTTCTTATCATCCTCAGAAATCTCTTTCCAACTAGACACACGAAGTGATGCAAGTTGCCAGATGCATATAGTAACTTCCAACTTGAAAAGGCTGGCATGTTTACTGCATACCTTATAATACGACAAAGGAACATCAATTTGTTTTCCTTCATCTTTCTTCTTGACAAGTCTAACATTGATTGTTGATCCTTTTCCACTTTTGTAGAATTTACATTTCGTATATAAAAAATAACAATTAATAGACATATAAAACATTATATTAAAAATTTAAATATACAATCATATAATTTTGAAGATCACATTACTAGTGCTAATAACTTATCCTTCTGGGCTAGGTGCATTATTTGAAGTTTCAACTATAGCATTGGACTGTTGATTAAAAGCCTTTATAACTTCTGACTCCTCTACCATAATAGGTTCATTTTGTTCATCATCCATATTTGATAAAGATCTACCATTGTTAACCATCTTGCAGCTAAGCATCTTACAGTTGCACTTTAAAAACTAAATATGTATTACGAGCAAGCAACATAAGCAACTAAAACAAATTATAAGAAAAATTTTCATGAAGTCAACGAGTAGAGAAAATTCAAGAGAAAACAAATGGTTGTGACAAAGGGCTTTCGAAGTATGTCAAGTTTCTGTCATTTAACAAAGTTTACCGATGGGGAATCGATGGTCAGAGAAAGAGTAGTTCCATGGTTAGAGAAAGAGTAGTTCCATGAGTCTTTCGAGTTTATAGTAACAAAGTAATGCTAAAAAAACTAATGTGTTAAACTAAATCATGAAAGAATGTGTAAGCTAAGGCTAATAGTTCTTGGGAAAAAAAAAGGTTGGCAATTTGAGAATAAAACTTGTTCCAGTCAATTCAGTAAAGAACCCATCAAACAGCAAGATGAGAACAATAAGTTAAACAAACAGCAATGGTTGTTTACCTGTTAGTATTTGAGTAGAGGAATTAGAAGATATGGAGAGAAGTTTTTAACTGAAGCATATGCAATGACGTAGAGAGGAGAATTGCGCCCATGAATAGTAAGCAATTAATTGACACCATGCATTAAAATTTTTTTTGAATACATGATTGTTCACATATCCTCTTTTCTTCCAGATATCAAAAGCAATAACTCCTCTTTTTTATTTCATTTTTTTTCCATGAACTATCAAGTAATTATGCCTGGCCAATGAGAAGACATACACATCATATAGAGTTATATAAGCAGTGAAATAATTCATAACAACAAGGCATTTTAGCATTTTAATAAACTGATTCAAGCCCATCAACAACACTCTTAATTTGTGCATGCAATCGAACTTTCTATTTTTCAAAGATCATTCAATAGTGATATCTATTAGTGATCTAAAGTCTAAAGTATGCAATCAGATGTTTGTAATCTATGCATGGTGTTATGCTAAATGAAATCAAGAGATCACAACTGAAAAATAAGGTTACTAACAGACAAGATTCAAAATTGTTAAAATGGTAATTGTGATAATGAATAAAACTTTTAAATTGAAAGTTATTTTTTAGGCATAAAAAACCTAACCCAGATTTTTTTAACTTAACTAATTATAAAATAAATTAAAATTTAGGCTTAAATATACAAGCTCTAGCCTGTTTACATTTCAATCTAGATTTTTTCATGACTTTATATTTCTTCATATATGTAAATAGTAAAAAAAAACATAACCAATTTGAGAATTGAAAATAACATATGAATCTTCAGTTTCTTTAGATCTTTATTCTCATTTTAACAAACATATTAAAGACCTTAAGTTGTTTATAGTAGAAAAATATATGTAGCGAAAGTAAGGGAGAGTTACTCTTACAATTGGTTCCAATTGTCAATGAAATTTTGCAACAACAAAAAAGTTAAACAGTAGACAATATGCTTAGGCAAAATGTAAAATAAGAATCTATATAACTTAGACATGATATTGAAAAAATGCAAGTTCTAGCAATTCGACCTCAACTGCATAATAACCTTAGATTCATATCTCATCTAATCTACTGGAAATCCATATAAAAATTGTGCTCATCATAATAATTCTTTTACCTTTCAACTTTCCAGATTTATTGGTGATGTATATTTTTTAAAAAAATGAACTCAACAGAGGGCCCTTATATGCCAAGTTTATGTTTTGATAACCTTTTAAAAGTCAATGTGATGGCAAAATCATCAATCTCAGAGCACCCCTTGTTAGAAATATGTGGACTAATATAATCACAGCATTAATTCCATATTCATGACCATTAATCAAATTGCCTAATGTATGTTTAAGAACCATAATGGGATGGTTAATAATTTATTAAATGCATTTGAGGTACATGGTAGTATCCTAATAACTATATATTGACCCATTAAACTATAGTTCATAACATCCTTGAAATGACACAATTATCCTTTTCTACCCCTTAGGGTAGAACATGATATAAGATATAACATATAGTGAGATTGTGTGCATCTTATGCGTGGGTGTGAAAATAGAAAATTGAGTCTTTTACTATAAGCTTCCTCTCTTGCACAAGGCTTGTTGATATTGATAGGTTGAGGTGTCCAAAGTGGAGAGAATGCATCAAGACTCCATACCAAACATTGGAGTTATGTTAATCTTATTGAGTACTTAATGCTCTAAATAAAATGTAGATCTTAGCTTTATGATTGATAATGATTGTTCCTGTGAATAACAATTGGTATCAGAGTTCCATGGTCGTTTTATTTTAGGGCTCGTTTTTGGGTATAAACTCATTTTTTTCAAGTTAGTTTTTGGCATAAATGACTTCGAAATGATGCATTGAGGTGCAGAAAATGTTGCTAGCTATTGTTGTTACCTTTTTTCTTTGTTTTGGACAAATGAATCATAATTTTTGGGTGAAATTTTGAAAATTTTCATGTTATCATTAATGGTCGAAATGGGTTTGATATTTTTTAGTTTTGGAGCACTTTTGGCTGAAATCAATATGGGAAATTCACAGAGCAAGAAAGATGAAAGAAATCACGTCAAAAATTGTCGAAAACCAAAGGTCAGAGAGGAAGTTGTAGGCAGGGCGACCTGCGGTTGCCGTCTTAGGGTCAAGGAAGACCTAGACGATGTCGTCCCACCCCTGTTATCTAATTTTTATTTTTATGTTTTAAATATTTTTAAAAAATTCTGCATAGTACGCATGGGGGCACATGCAAGGTCCTTTTTGGACCTTTTTTCGTCATTTTGCTCCATTTTTGTTGTATTTTTCCATATGTTTATGCACAAGATTAATTAGTAATTTTTATTTGATAATTCTAATCGTTTTAATC
Organism: Erythroxylum carthagenense; assembly: GCA_026413575.1. Taxonomy (NCBI): domain Eukaryota; kingdom Viridiplantae; phylum Streptophyta; class Magnoliopsida; order Malpighiales; family Erythroxylaceae; genus Erythroxylum; species Erythroxylum carthagenense. The sequence continues at coordinate 4,288,452 of JANZLD010000007.1, forward strand.
TTATTGTGAAATAAATATGATTATTTGTTGACAATAGTGAATGTTTATTTTTACCTGTCTTAAAATTAATCATGTGAAACTATTTATGATGAGGAAATTTTTAAATATTAATATATTTTTAAAATTGTGTTTTTGGCTCTAAAATAACATTAAGATCCATAGGATAATTAAGTATCTTGTCGATAATTACTACGTAGTAGGATGCTTATTATGGTGAAGAAATTTTATTGAAATATTATGAACAGCACAATTTTTTATCCTTATGATAATATATTGATGATTTGGTTGTAATATTTAATAAATTGTTTTTTCTTGTGAATGAGTTCTATATTTGTTAAGGAACTCTAGCATGAATGATACAATTAATCTTGAGAAAAAGACCACAAATTGCATGATTATATTTTAACATGCATATTATGGTTATTGCTATTGGTTCTTATTCAACTTTAAGCAATCCAAGAGTCTGCTATCTTGACGCTGAATGGAACCAACCACAAGCAGTGAGTTGAATTTCTCATGATGAATTTGACCATCATGCGAATGGACTTGGCCTTGAGAATTGATGCACCACCTAAACCCACTAATGATGCTACTGAGAAGGAAAAGAAATCCAATAAGGAGTGGGAATACTCTAATCTATGTTGTTTGATGATTATAAGGTATCATATGGATGAATCCATTTGTGATAGTATTTTCGAAGTTGATAGTGCAAAGGATTTTCTTACTGCCATTAAGAAGAAGTACAAGAAGTTCTCAAAGAATGAGAAGAATGAGTACGTAAACATGCTTCATCACACCATTTACAATCGTGCAAGTGACATTAGGGCTCACATCGACAAGCTCATGGGTTGTTACCATAAGCTTAAGGCTATGGATATAGACCTTGGTGAGGATTACATGGTATGGTTTATGATAGGGACTCTTCCTTCTAAATTTGATTCAATTAGATCAAGCTGTAATGCTCAGAAAGAGCAATAGACTATTGAGGAGATGAATGTTATTCTTACCAAGGAAGAGGATGACGTGAAAAAGGAAAGGGCAAGAAGCATATCTATAATGACAAACCACAACAATTCTCAAAAGAGAAAGTTCACTTCTAATAGCTCAAGTGACCAAAAGCCTTTCAAGAAGAA
>JANZLD010000007.1:4339963-4358867 GCA_026413575.1 Erythroxylum carthagenense
ATTTATTCATAAAGTCTGTACATGACTATGAACAAAATGCGCTAAAGGGGATTGCCTTTAGGGCACTACTCTAACAGGAGCAACAATTCACATTACGAATTCCTTGCAAAAACTGACAAGTCGAAGAAAACCGACTAGTTTTGAGCAACATATGTATATAGGAGACAAAACCAAAATCAAAGTTGAATTTTTTAGGATAGTTAAACTACAGTTGAATATAGGACATCTTTTGGTGATACATGTTGTTGCTTATTTACCCTCTATTAGGAGGAATTTGATTTATGTATCCATTTTGGATAGACTAAGTTATAGTCTTCCTTTTAGAACTAAAAAATTGACTTTGTTTCGTGACTCTCTTTTGGTGGGAAATGGAATTTTATGTGAAAATTTATACAAACTTGAGTTGAATGACGTTGTTACTGTTGCTTCTTCCTCTTCCCTTAATATTGTTGTTGGTTCCAAACATATGAGGGTGGATTTAAGATCTTCTATATTATGGCACAAACATTTAGGTCATATTTTTGGAGACAAAATGGAGAGGTTGGTAAAAGATGATGTACTTTAGGATCTTGATTTTTCAGATTTCACTGCCTATGTTGATTATATTAAAGGAAAGGTGACCGCCAAGGTTAGAAAAAACAAAAACAGACTGGTGCTAAGAATTGTTGAAGTTGATTCATATTGATATGTATGGACCATTTATTCCACCTGCTATGGGTGGTTATAAATACTTCATCACTTTTATTGATGATTTTTCCCAATACGATCATGTGGAACTCATTCATGAAAAATCTGAATCTTTGGAGGAGTTTAAGATTTTCAAGGCAAATGTTGAGCTTTAAAAGGGGAAGAAAATCAAGGTAGTTAATTCTGATAGAGGTGGAGAGTATTATGGGTGTTATGATGCGAGTGGAAGGAATCCAGGACCTTTTGCTAGATACTTGCAAGAATATGGCATTGAAACAAAATATACAATGCTAGGAACACCTGAGCAAAATAGAATCGTTGAAAGAAGAATCCGCATACGTCTTGATATGTTGTGGTGTATATTGATTCATTCTAGTTTGCCAGAATTTTTGTGGGGTAAGGTGTTGAAGACAACTGCTTATATCTTGAATCAAGTACCTAGTAAGTCAGTCCCAAAGACTCCATATGAGTTATGGTCAAGTAAGAAACCAAGCTTGCGCCATTTTCATATTTGGGGATGTAAAGCAGAAATGAGCCCCTATAATCTACAATCTAAGAAGCTTGATCCAAAAACTATTAGTGGCTACTTTGTAAGATACACCTTCAGATCAAGGGGTTCTAGATTCTATTACCCATCTCACACAACTAGAATTATAGAATCAAATATAGTTGTCTATTTTGAAGATGAATTTGGTTCAAGTCAAGGGTCAAAAGAAATTGTATTTAGGGAAGAACGCATTCTAATCCTTTTGCCTATCGCTTCCTCTCCTACAAATAACCTATGATTGAACAGATTCTGGTAGAATCTCATGATGAACCTTAAAATTAAGCACAGGATAAAGTCATTGATACCGGGGATGATGAAGTTGCTGTCAACAGATCACAAAGAACACGTAGAACTATCATTCTTGATTACTATATTGTTTATTTATAGGAACATGAGTTTGATGTGGGAGATAATAATGAACCATTTAGTTTTCAAAAAGCCAAGAGTAGTCCTCATTTTGCGTTATGAATGAATGCAATGGAAGATGATTTGAGTTTCATGTCACAAAATAGAGTTTAGAAGTTGGTTGAACCACCTAAAGGATGCAAATCCATTGAGTGTAAGTGAGTTTAGAAAATCAAACATTACTTAAGTGGACAAGTAGAAAGCTATAAGGCTAGACTTGTGGCTAAAGGCTATAGCTAGATAGAAGGGATTCATTTCAAAGAAACCTTCTCACCAATTTCTACAAAAGATTCACTACAAATCATCATGGCTATAGTTGCTCATTTTGATTTGGAACTCAATGAAATGGATGTGAGGATCACCTTCTTGAATGGAGATATGTATGGAGATGTTTATATGACTCAACTAGTTGGTTTCGAGATGATTGGTAAAGAACATATGGTTTGCAAGCTTAAGAAGTCTATCTATGGGTTAAAGCAAGCAATAAGACAGTGGTATCTCAAGTTTGAAATGGTTGTCACTGCAAATGGCTTCAAGGAGAATGTAGTTGGTCAATTTATATATATGAAGTTTAATGCGAGCAGTTTAACATTTTTGGTACTGTATATTGATGACTTCTAATGATACTAATCTCTTATTTGAGACAAAACAACTATTATTTATCCATTTTGATATAAAGGATCTTGGTGAGGCCTCTTATGTATTTGGAATTTAGATTCTTTGAGATAGAGCTAATGGGGTTCTTCTATTGTCTCAAAAGACTTACATTGATCAAATCTTGAAAATATTCAATATCCAGGACCAATAGTGAAAGGTAACGAATTGTCAAAGGCCTAATGTCCACAAAATGATAAAGAGAGAGATGAAACAAAAGTCATTCCTTATGTGTCACTTGTAGGCAGTCTGATGTATGCACATGCCCTAATATTGCTTTTATTATAGACATGTTGGGAAGATACTTAAATGATCCCAGACTTAGCCATTGGAAAGTGGCTAAGAAAGTTATGAGGTATCTTTAGGATAGCAAGGATCATATGTTGACTTATCGACGAACTAACACTCTTGATATAGTTAGGTTTAGTGACACTGATTATGCAGGATGTGTGGATGATAAAAAGTCCACTTCATGCTACATATTTATGATGGTTGGAGGAGTTGTATCATGGAAAAGTGTCAAACAAACACTCACAACATCCTCTACTATGGAGGCAGAGTATATGGCATGCTATGAGGCAGCTTGTCAAGCAATATGGCTGCAAAATTTTATTTCAACATTAGGTATTGTAGACTCTATTTTGAGTCTGCTGAAATTGTATTGTGATAATTCCACAGCTGTAGCTTTCTTTAAGAACATTAAAAGTACTTCTCACTCAAAGCATATTGATATAAAGTACTATTTTGTTGAAGAGAAAGTCGTTGAATCCCTTATTACTGTTGAGTATAAGCCTACATCTAGCATGTTAGCATATCCACTTACAAAAGGCTTACCTATATATGTGTTTGTAGAACACGTCTCCCGCAGGGGATTGTTAGGAGCCTAGCTTGATGAGATTAGTTGGAGTTTGCTATTTTGTATTGAACATGTTAGTAATTGTAAGAATTGCTTATGACTTATATATATGAAACATGCATAATGATGTGTGTGTGTGTATATATATATATATACACACATCAGTTACATTAGTTGATGAAATGATAAGTACAAAAGCAGACAAATGCGTAGTGTTAGTTATTGTACTATATGCATGTTGTTTTAATGGTTATTGTTGTGTATATATGTTTGTGTGTGTGTGTGTGTGTGTAGTTTGACAAAATGACAATTACAAAAGCAGACAAATGCGTAGTCTCAGTTGTTGTACTACATGCACGTTGTTTTAATGGTTATTATTGTATTTGAACATCTCCAAGGCCTAATCATCTGTAGTATGTATATCCTATTGATATAATATTGCATATAATTTATTTGACTGCTTTTGGATGATGGAGATTGGTATGGTGGTTTGATTATATTGTCTAAGTGGGAGAATGTTATAAATATCTGGACTAATATAATCACAACATTAATTCCATATTCATGACCATTTATCGAATTGCCTAATGTATGTTTAATAACCATAATAGGATGGTTAATAATTTACTAATTGCATCTGAGACACATGGTAGTATCCTAATAACTATATGTTGGCTCATTAAACTATAGTTCATAACATTATTGAAATAACACAATTATCCTTTTCTACTCCTTAGGGTAGAACATGATATAAGATATAACATATGGTGAGATTGTGTGCATATTGTGTGTGGGTATGAAAGCAAAAAATTGGGTCTTCTACCATAAGCTTCCTTTCTTATACAAGGTTTGTTGATATTGATAAGTTGTGGTGTCCAAAATGAAGAGAATGCATCAAGACTCCATGCCAAACATTGGAGGTATGTTAATCTTATTGTGTACTTAATGTTCTAAACAAAATGTAGATCTTAGCTTTGTGATTATTGATGATTGCTTTTGTGAATAACATCACTTGCGGGCACATTATCAATTTGCTTTATTTGCTTCTGATGGTCTTTAGGAGCATGCAAGCAATTAAGAAGTAGTTGATACAGTACAAAACCACCAAGTGTAAGATATGTATATATTTTACTAGTGAACGATCTAATCTACCAGTAGAGTTCTTAATTTTGTTATTTGCTTCGGTCAGGAAGTGAAACTTGTAATAATGAATTAATTGCTCCTGTTTCTTTTGAAGTGTAACACCTATAGTCATTTGTAATCAAACTAACGATCACTTAACGATCTATTTAGTACTTACACAACCCATCGTCTAAGTGCCAGTTCTCCACATTCTTTTATTTCACATTCTGATTAAATAATATAATATAAATTTGTTGTAAATTATTTCATTTGCTCTGAAAAGAATAATCATATAGCGATGTTTGTTAAGGCAGTCATGCCTAACATGCAATCTGCATAAATTAAGGAGCCACATATTGTGTTACAAACTAAAACAAAGTCACGGAGATCAACAAGAGAAAGAGAGTAGCTAGGTGGATGAATGATGAATACATCTATGATTAGGAAATATTCTAGAAGGAGAAATCAATGGAGAATCATTGGAAGAATCAAGAAAAGTAGGAAAGTCAAATGTGATTTGTATGGCAAGAATAATTAGAGGATAAAGTCCAATAGAGGCTATATATAAGTTACCAATGTTTGAAGTTGGGCATGAATAAGAATAATTTTAGCAATTTATTTTGTCTTTTGGAGTCCGTGTGCACTTGAAGCGACATAATTTAGGAGCTCGTACTTGCTCAAAAAGTGCAATGATTCGCCTGCATATCAATTGGTGCTTTCGTTGAGGTCCTCCACCCTCACTCCAAACCATGACCATCATTAACATAAATCTAGATAATACCTCCAAAATCGATCACCATGAAGAACAACCATGGGAAACCTTGATCAATGCATTACAAAAATGCCTTGACCAACAATCCCTCTTCACACACCAACACACGCAAGCCTTGCAACGCACATTGCAACATCTTCAACAAACTATTGAAAGCATGTGTTCCTCACAATCCACCATACCTACTACCTCCAACTCCAATTTTGAACAACCACCAGCCCACAGCCAACGTTCACCCTTGGAAGATAACAACAACAAAACCCATTTCCTAAAATTTGATGGGTCTGATCCCAGTGGATGGATTTTTCAGGCTCAAGAATATTTTGATTACAACAACACCCCTTTGTATTAATCTTTGAACATAAAGAGAATTGTCCTTAAGATTTCTAGATGAGAGAGAGTGAGGTATTTTAGAGAGATCTAAAATAAGAGAGTCAAACTACAAAATTAAAGGTGAAAGGTCAAAACATAAACACTCAAATCAATAATCATGGAGCGATATATTCACACTACTTACTGTCTGATTACACAATTCTTCAACTTCTTTTCAATTCCAATCCTAATTAAAAAATACAATAAAAGATTGCCATAATTATTACCATTTGCTCTTAAAAAGAATGATCACGTAGAGAAATATGATGAGTTGAGCTTAGTTGAATGAGCTCAAGTTAGAACATATGTGCTAGAAAATTGTGAAGAAATTAGAAAGTTTGTGGAGTAAGCTCTCTTAACTTTTGCAATTACTCATTTTACGTAATTTGTTTTATGGTTTATATATTCTTTAAGTAACTACTAATATTTTACTTATTTTTAATATAAAGCATGCATAAAGAAAAACTCAAGAGGGAGGATACTAAAATGTAAAAAGAAGATATCAAAAAGAATTCCATCAGTAGTTCAAGAAATATGTAAGAATTATAAATATATTTTCACCTATAACTTTTTTTAAATTATAATTTATATAATATAAATCTTTAATGCTCATTACTCATGACAAGTCACTAAATTGCACGATAAAGGAAGTGAATTGGTTAGTGATCAATTACTGCATTTAGCTTATAGGCCAAACAAGCGAGTTTATTGGTGTAAAGGCTTCCTCATCAACGGTTAGAGGTTTAACACAAAGGACAAAGATTTGCAATTAAAATCACAAAATAGTGGAATTTTTGTAAAAGGTGATGTGAATACAAACAATTTAGATTATTTTGATGTTTTGATAGATATCTTACAATTAAATTATTATAGGGGAGATATTAATATTTTATTTAAGGCTAACTGGTGGGATGCGTATCATAAAGGTGGATATAAGGTTAACAAGTTTGGATTTCCTATGGTTAATGTCATATGCAACTTGAAAACTGATGAACCATATGTGTTCGCTTCTCAAGTTGAACAAGTTTATTATGTAAGAGATATTAAGGAGCTCAATTGGCTGGTTGTTGTTAAGACAAAGCCTTGTGATTTGTATGATCTTCCTGATGATGATATGGACGATGAATCATGCCAAGAAAATGAAAATTTTGGCTTTACACTTCATAAATCTACTTTAGAGGATAATACTAATATAATATCTTTGGATAGATCTTATTTAGATGCTGCAACTGTTGAAGAAAATTCGTAAAATATTGATACTATGACTGCTAGAGAAGATGAAGATGACGAAACTGATTGTGATGAAGATACTTTTATGACTGTGATGAGACAAATTAAGTAAATGAAGATAAGGAAGGAGAGGATGACAATGACTGAACATTGGCAACAACTTTGTTTTTAAATTTTCAATAGGTTAATAATTTTGCTTAATATTTTAGAACAAGATTTTTATTATATTTAAACATTTATTTATTTTGATTTTTTTATGAAATTTCAAAGTTATGTTTACCAAATATCTGTTGATATGTAAAACATTACTTTTGGATTATCAATATATGTAGTTTGAATACTTATAAGAAAATATTTAAATTTTTTGCTAATAATAATATTAAAAAATCATAACAAGTAGTTTCTAGTCCCTAAAATTTGCACAATAATGACAAAATTAATCTTTAGAGTGGTTAATTTTAAGATGCTATTATAATAAGAAATATTTATCATATATTTGTTATTTTTATATTGACAATAACTTTTGTAACAAAAAGCTGATGATCAAGTGATAACAAAATTTCTTGTCACTAAAATTACGAATAGTAGTGATGATAGTGTAGTTCGGTTATTGTGACAATATTAAGTAGACACTAACTAATTAAATTTTTATTGATAAAATTTTTCACCACAAAAAGTAAAATATCATGTGTCGATAAACCGTTTCGTCACAGTGAGAAACAATATTATTAAGCAAACTATGTTTTGTCACAACAAATAGAAACTATTAGTTACCCACATATGTTTTGTCACAATTACAATTCATGGCCGTCAAAATTATTATGACGTCAAATCGCATGTACTTTTAATGATAAAACTTAGCTATAAACGAAAATTTGACATTATTAATATATTAGTAGTGACAATTTAATTATGAAAGATATTAAATTATCATAATTACCTTCGTATTAGTGACAAAAAAACATCACAATTACTCCAAATAATAGTGTCAATCAATTGTTTTGTTACAAAAAAACTTCATATATATGACGAAATGATAATTAGTCACAAAAATATTATCATTAAATTATGAATATTAGTTACCACATTTATAGTTTGGTTGTTGTGATAATATTAAGTAGACAGTAACTAATTGAATATTTATTAACAAAAGTTTTGGTTATAAAAAGAAAAATAGCATATGACGGTAAATCGTTTCGTCACAACAAAAAAAGTGACCAAACTATATTTTGTCATAACAAATAAAAAATATTAGTTACTAACATATGTTTTGTCACAATTACAATTCATTCCCACTAAAATTATTTTGGTGCCAAATTGCATATGTTTTTAGTGACAGAACTTAGTGATAAAAGAAATTTTGACATTATTAATATATTATTAGTGACAATTTATAATTGTGAAAGATACTAAATTGTTACGATTACTGTTGTATTAGTGAAAAAAATAAATCATCACAATTAATTCAAACAATAGTGACAATCAATTGTTTAGTCACAAAAAATCTCATATCTGTGACGAAATGATAATTAGTCCCAAAAAATTGTCACTAAATGTATTAACTCTTGTAGTGATAAAATAAACTAAATAATATATAATAATAATTAGATCTTAGTGGATTCACTTCAAGAATAAAATGCAGTCAATTGTAAGAGGATATTAGAAATACAATGTCAAAGATACTTTATAAACTTTCAAAGCCAAAGTGGATTGAAGTTTTCACATATAAGAAGAAGGGCTATGTATCACTTTAGTTAAAACCATAAATAATATGATCCTTGCAAAGAGAATTTCAAGAATATTTAGCCTCATGGGTACAATGGATGCATACTCGCTTCTTTAAGATTACTAGCTTTTAGAAGCTTAAGGCTAGCAACTCCATCTCTTAGACCTTAAACCAACTACTTGGCCTTAAAAAGAAAATAAACTAGAATATTAAGTGTATAGTAGGGACCGACAATTAAACATGATTCTAATATGACAACTGATGTCCACTAGATCATCACCGTCTCATCCAAATTTTAAAAAATGCAATACCAAACCAAAAAAAATTAGGGTAATTACCATGGACAATTAGCGGAGATGTAATTATAAAGGTAAGGATAAACTAAATTTGAGCTTTCCCCAATACAATAATAATCTGGAGCTTGAAGATTGAATAGCACAGAGAGGAGAATTACATAGGAGATTCAGTAATTAATCATATTTGAAAGCCTTTAGTAATGAAGGCCCAACTATGTCATAACACAAGCTTATTTAGTTCATCTCCAATTTTCCCAAATCTTGTTTCATAATCTTGACATATAATAAAAAGGAGATTGAAAACCTTGGATATAGTTAAACCATAATAAGTCGTAACAAATGTACTCTCTGTAACAATAAGGGAGAGACCATTTTGTACCTTTTTTTCGATTGTCCCTAATCAGCCTCCCTTTATAAGTCTATCCTAGATCCTTGTAACATCCACTACAACATGGAGAACTAGAATGATATTATCTTATGGGAAAGCAATCTAAAGCTTCCTAGTACACTTGATCTCACTCTCTTTAAGGTAGCCTTTAACCTTATTGTCTACTTAATATAGATAGAAGACAAAAAGTTCACATTATTCTATTAGCAAAATAGAGGTATAACAATGAATCTATAACACTATTAAAAGAGCCAAATGGATCTTGACCATCAAGAACCTTTATATAAACCTTAGTAAAGGCATTGCAGGTAGCTAGCGGTTTTCAATCATCTAAGAAAAACCGCAATTGTATATTCTCTCCCTAAGTATGTTATTTGAACAAAAAGTTTTAGCAATCTAGAAGTTGAAAGAATGCAAATATACAAAATCTAATTACCTAAAGAAGGATGTTTATCAAGCTTACTAATTTGGTTATGGACATTCTTAACCTTAAACTACATCCTTATCAATAAAATGTAAACATTATATAAGACAAAGAATAAGATGTCATAATTTTGATTTGATAGCTTTATAGAGAGGAGCAACATTTTAATGCTACTAACTTAAAACCTCAAATGAGTGTTTTGTCACCACTTTGACCCTTTTATAAGTATTAGACAGCCTCGTTGCTATTTTGCAACTATTATAAGAAGTAAATCATCTACATCTTATTAAGCTTTTTTGCTCTTATTTTCTCAAATATGTAACATCGTTAAAAGTTTGAATTATTTTAATTTAACAGTTAATTTTCGATGAAAAGTTTTCAAAGCTTGACTAGTGGCAAAATAATTTTTTTAAAAAAAGGAAAAGCGTAGATTATTTTAATATCTATGCACAATAAAGATGATATCAATAAGATTGCTATTACCATTAGCATATATTTTCAAATTACACTTGTAATAAATGGATGTTGAGATAACACTCTTAAACGGTGAGTTTTATTTAGAGGTTTATATTGAATAACTCATGTGCTTCTTAGTATCATTTAAAACAATTACTTATATAATGGCATAAAAGACCTATGTCAACTCTATTTTAGACGATTTCATCCATTTTTTTTTTTAGTCCTACATATTTATATAGATGAAATCGTCTGAAACAAAATTGACACAAGATTATGGGTACAAAAGATTTGATCCCCTATTTATGTTGTCTTTGCAACCACTTAGTAAATTACAAACATACGCTAGGGGTAAATGAGATGTATGTAAATTTGTTGCCAAAGTCATCATATGTCCTTATTTAAGAAATTATTCATTGCGTGTATATGTTAAACCAACACCCTGCATCTTAGTAGGATTTTTATTACATGTTGTTATTATTGTCCTGTACATGTTAAGTATTAAATGTAATGTGTTGAATTCTCAATTTCTTATAACTTATTTAGTTACATTTTTGTTTTTTATTTTTTAGTTTTGATTTCCAAATTCAATAAAAATTTATTTAGTTCAGGTTTATGTTAATTTTTATTTTATAGCTCATGAAAATTTTAAAAATTGGTTTTAAAACTTTGTTTTCATTTTTGTTTGATAATTGACTAAATATATAACATTTAATTATTTAATGTTGATTATTAATAATTTTTATAAGTAATTAATTGAAAATTTTGAATTTAAAATAAAAAGTATTTCAAATTAAAAATATTTCAAAATATGCTTAATAAATACATTTAAATTTTTAATTTAAAAATTTAAATAAAATATTTAAAAATTATCAAATATTTATTTTTAAATAATAAAATTATTTTTGAAAATTAATAATTTAGAAGTAAAAAATTTACAAAATTTTACTTAGTTATTTAATCCTAATCAATATAATAATTAAATGAGAATAGTATTATCTTTAACTTTTTTAGTATTTAATTATTATTAAATTATATTAAAATTTTAAAGAAATTTTCATTTAAAAATTAGAAAACTAAAACTAAAAATTACATTAGAAAATAAAAACTAAACCAATTTTAATTACGTTAAGCATGAATGTATTATTTAATTGCAAGTTGATGGCAATTTTGTGACTCAACATGGAATAGGGAAACCAATTAAAGCCATGTGTTAATTAGAAATAGCAATAAGTCGGGCTAAGATGGGACTTTTTATAGTTTGAGTCCAACATAAATTTTTTAAAAAATTCAAAGTTCAACCTAAAACCTAATCAAGGTTGAGAGATTTGGCTCGAATTCGAGCTTAATCAAGTTTTGGTTAGGGCAAAACTTGATCGGGGTAAACAATTTGTTTAGGTCTATTTAGCTAGATTTAGATGGATTGGATTAAGCTTAATTAGGTTAAATAAGGTTCAAAAGTCCAATAAATTTTTAAAATATTAAATAATTCAGAATTCATTTAAGTTGGGTCTTGAAATATATGAAATATTCTAAAATCGGATCAAACCTGTTAACTTCACCAAACTAAATTGGGATCACACTGTTTTACCATCCTTAGTGATAAGGTGTTAGGACCCTTTTACATCTAATAAAGTCTTAGTTGCAATTTGGTTTTAAATTTTAAGAGGGCAGACCAATCCTGCTTATTCTTCAGGTGGATAAATCGACGAAGAAAAGAAGAAATAACGCGTGAGAGCATAGGCGGTCAATTCGTTGCCTTGAAACCTATGCTAAAGGCAACTGCCTGAACTCAATGTTTGACTTGGAATCTGAACGATTGACTAAAGCAGCCTCCAATCTGAATTAGGCCACCGAAACCCAAACCCCTTTTCCTGACCACGTTTCTTTCCACACCTGAAAAGTCCAGTCCGCAATGCTTTGTTTTAATGGATGCAGGGAATAACAGGTTATTGAACTACAATGCTCTCCAGGTTGATTCGATTTTGCGACTGCATGTCACCATTTCAGAACTTGGTTTTCCTCTTATTACACACTCAGGCTCAGCTTGCTCCACCAGTTTAATTCATATTGAAGAGATATTTTATATAATAAAATGAAATTGATATAAAATGAATTTGGACTTTCCAACTTTTTCCTCCCATGTTTTCTATGCTAGCTGTTCTTCCCGCGGACAATCCTGAACTTGTTTTTGGTTCAACTAACCTGGCTGACCCTAGACACGATCTTTGCATTATGCAAGTCAGAAACAGCAAGTTAGTCAATTATAGACATCTCATTTGCTAGTAGGCCCCCCTCGAAACTTCCTCGTTCCTACCCACCCCTTAAACCGAATTCCTCCACATAACGTAAGTACCTATTCTTTGACCTTTCCATAATTAGTTTGACGTTATTTGCATCACAATCTCAACATGTCTGATACGCCAGACAAGTCAAACTTTTCGAAACGCAGCACCTTGGTTCATAATTCTGTTGAAAGTACTGCTGTACAAACATGTCGGTACAAACATACATCTTCTTAATTAATCTTAGGTCACCATCCAAACGCCAGCAGATTCCGCTTTCAGATTTGAAATTAATGACAAAATATGTGGATTAGGATACATTGCTCTTGTCGTGTTTCCTACTCTATGTACGTCATCTGCAAATTTTGATCAACTGTGTAAAAGGAAAGATTCCCTCTTTACCATGTTAGATCCAAAGGCGAGACAAAATTCAACCGATGCTCGTATACGTTCTGAGGTTTGGCAAAAGAGAGTACATGAATTCTATCACTTCCACCTATGAATTAATGAACTGGACGGCTATATGTAACCTCTACATTTTCTAAATACAAAGAACTTACTGTCTCTCTAAATCTTCCAAATACTCTTGTTGAATCTCAGTTTGGATTCTCCTTGACGATCTTTCACGACTAAGCATCCTTCTAAATGAGCTTAAACGTGAATTTGGACCACTAACCTTAGGAGATGGTTGAATTCCACCGTCCGATGTCCCCTCCATAGAAAGCCCCAGGTGTTCTAACGACAGAGCCGCTGGTGCACCGCCGACGAGCCCTTCACGGGGCTCTGGCTGAATACGTGGCTCGGCCTCGGTTCGACAAATGGGACATGTAGAGCGAGAGCTCAGCCATCTGTCTATGCATTCTGCATGGAAAGTGTGCTTGCAGTTAGGCAAAAACCTAGCCATTTCTTGATCTTCAAGCATGCTCAAACAAACTGCACATTCAATGGATGTTCCATTATCTTCTTGGCCCTTCTTGTTGTGGTGGACAAAAACAGGCAATGAAGCAATGACCACTGGATCCAAGCCCGTTCTGGGTTGCTCGCTGGAGGCGACATGGCCATCGGTTCGTCCTAAGCTACGGATTAGCATACGGCGACGGGCTTGACGTCTAAAAACACACCTCGCATACAAGTGAAGTGCTATGACAACTACAATAACAAACGATAAAGAGACTATAGCGGTAAGCATGATCTTGCTGTTTATATCATAAGGGTTTCTGTTGCGAGGAAGAATTCGAGGGCTGTCCCCGTCGAAGAGATCGCCTATAGGGCGAGGGAAGGGGGGGAGTGGAGGCTGTGCCATTGCTAGATAGTTACTATGTCGTTGGTCTGGGTGATGACAGGATTTTGTGTTAGAGAGGTGACTATGTCTGTTGACTTGCTATTGTTCTTGGGTTGTGCATATATGCGTGTATATGCGTGTGAAAGCAAACTCACGAGATGCGTGGGCGATTTGATCGAGTTGGAAGGGAAATAGTTTCAAGAGGTTTGACTGTTGAACGTTGACTTTTATGTTCTCATTTCTTGAATTTCTTTTTTTTTTTCCTTTTCAATAGTTTCATATTTATTTATAAGCTTTTAATTTCCAAAGAAGAAGAGTCATTGGCTTCAATGAAACGGTTAATGACTTGATGTAAATATGGTCTGGTTCAGAGTCAATATGTCAGACTTCTGTGCTTGACTCTAGTGGAACACAATACAATTTCAAAGTTCAACCTCACCAAGGCAAAAATACCAAATGGCTCCATCTCTAGGGAAACAAGCGCTGTAGGCCTGTAGCAGCAACCTGATCCTTGATTCCCGTCGTATGTTATGCTAATAAGGAAATAACGACTTGGTTCCAATCAAACACAATCGAAGCATCATCCTTGCACGATTTCCCATTTTCAGATTGACAATCCCGAAAGCAATTTTCTATTTGTTTCTCCGGAAAACAGCCTTCCAAGGGAATCTGTGACGTGCGGGGAAACCTCATTGTAGTTAGTTTTAACATGATTTGGTTTGGTGTGAACTTGGTATATGTATTCTTACACTTTTCAGGATTTCTTTCATAGTCCAATCGGAAATGAGTCGATGAGGATTTTCATGGTCTTTACATGTTACGTTGAGAAGGGGGCATGGGAAGTTTTGTAAGGTCTTTTTCTTGTTGGGATAGATTGTATGGTTGAGATTATTTATTCTATTATTCTCTTTATCCCTATTTAAAGAGTACCCTTATAAAGAAAAGGCTATCTTTATAAGGTAAAGTAAGATAGTCCGGGTCAATTATTATATCCTCAAATGATATTGCAAAGATATGAGATGCCTTGTCAAATTGAATATAAACGTTGGGTTTGGTTGATGTCTTCGTGGGTGGAGACAGATAACAAAACATAAAAATCTTGTGTCCAGTAGTATTTGGTTACTGACATTGCCCATTTTTGTTTCAACATCAGCTCACAAAAATACAAATTTTTTGTTCCTTCCGAAAATGTGGTACAACTTTCTAGTGCCTGTCACACAAATAAAAGATGCACAGTTTTGGGCAAAAATATCCCTATATTATTACTAATATTCCACACATGTCCAAGTGTAAAAATAGCAAAAAAAGAGACCATTTTTCTCATTTCTGTACCAAATACTTTCTTTTTACAACAAACATTCTTCTCTTGTTCGTCTCTCTAGCAAGAAACGCACACTTTCTCTTTTCTAATCGGTAGTCAGAGGTGAGTTCTTCAATTTATTTTTTTGTTGATATTTTCATCTTTGTCAACTTGAAATCTACATGATCCATGTCATTTTTTTCAATTTTCAAATTTGGAGGTGTCACAATAAACCCTAATTTTAACAATCGAAGTTTTTCTGTTTTGCGCTTTTTGTTTAGTTTCTTTCTTTATTTGTGTTTCGAATTTTTGTATGCTCAGTTTTTTTGTATTTTCTGTTTTGATTTTTGATTATTTTTGTATTTGTGTTTTTTATCTTTCTTTTTTTTTATCTATGCAGACATTTTTTATTTACAAAAATGGATATCAAGGATCATGATGCTATGTTTAAGTGTCTGAGTTTGTTTGAGCTTTGGAATGTGGAATTGGATTTTATGAGAATTGTCATGTTGCTATGCTTATATGTATATACAAAAAAAAAACTGAGTAGGAGTGAAAATGCTATAGGTAGTAGGCCATTGATAATACCAACTAGACAAGCTAATATAGATAGAATTTTGAATGAGGGTGATAGGAATTGCCAGTAGAATTTAAGGATGGACTTAAATGTATTTACATTGTTATGTCAAATACTTCAAGTCTATGGTGGGTTGAGAAATAATGGTCATGTGCCTAATGAAGAAAAAGTTGTAATCTTCCTAAGAATATTAGCACAAAATGAATCTAATAAAGTAGTTCAAGTTAGGTTTATGAAGTCAGGAAAAACAATAAGTAAGTCCATTCATAGTGTAACGCCCCATATTAGGGGTTAGAATATTGAGGAATTTCAATGCATAGTATGTTTTGTATAATTGAGTTTTTGTTTATTTATGCATATGCATTTTTAGACTCGTACAAATTATTGTACATGCATTCATGACATTCCGGGTGTAATTGGTTTTAAAATTTTGATTAAGATGATAATTTTGGTTTTTTTAGTGATGGAAATTTTATTTGGAACTTATTAGTATTATTTCAGAATTTTTTGTGAATTTTAGGAAATTTTTAAAAATTTGGGGTATTTTTGGACTAGAAAAAATAAGAGACAAATAGACCAATGACATTGTGACATTTGACAACTTTGCATGTTGACACATGGTTCACATGCAAGGGATACACGTATTTTCTTGGAAAAGAGAGGGGAAATTTTTCAGTTGTTCTTCATCGAAAGCATGCAACACTAAACTTTTCTTTCACAGTTCTTTGTTCATCACCGAAAGATCTGTTTTTGGTTCTCACATCAATGATATACCTTGCAAAATAAACATTTCAGTCCAGCTATTGTTGTGTTTCTTTTTATTCTTGCTTTTCCCCATTCAACGAAAACTCTTATTCACTCTCACTGTTGAAAAAATTTTGCTGAAACAAGTAAGTACATTTAATGATGTTTTACTGTGTAAATGAAGGCGTACATATGAAGGTATAGAAATAGAGTTCGGAGAATGCATGTCTTAGATGACTCAGATGAGAATTTGAAACTGTGAATGTGGGAAAATTGCTGAAAATTAAGTTGCATGTGTGTTAATCGAATTTTAAAGCTAAGTGTGAAGTTTGGATTTATAAATTGTGTGTGTGTACTGATAAGTTAAGAAAATGAGTTAGAGGAATTGTTTGCAAGTATTGGAGTTATATTGATGTGAGACTGAGTTTATGTAAAAGTTACAATAGAGAGAGAGTTTAAGATGGTAAAATATGTATATGATCGGTTTTGGTGTTTTGAGTATAAACTTGAATTTGACTTGTTTTGAGACTAACTTGAGTTGATATGGAAGTGAATAAGAGGGATAATGTAAGGGTATAAGTTTGTGATGAGGAATTAAGGAGAAGAGAGGAAGAAGAAGATTAAACGCAGTAAAGTTCACCACGGCCAACTCTTTTTGGTTCACCGCGGCCAACTTGAAGGATTTGATTTCTATAAAAGTTCGTCGTGACCAACTTTTGAGTTCGTCGCGGTAAAGTTTCTTGACAGCTTAAACATACTTTGGTATTTTAGACATAACTTTCTTTGAAGTTATCCAAATAGAGTGATTTTTTATTTGGAGTAAACTAGAAACATAAGGCTACAAATTGTCTAAAGAGATTAAATTCTAATTCTGTCTCTAAGAATTTCATAATCTGATTGGAAGTTGAGATAAGAATTTTGATGAAGCTCTAGAAAAACTTGAAATCTTTTTAGTATAACTTTTAGTATACTAAACCAAATTAGACAAACTTGGTATCATTGGAAACCTAAGACAAAGAGGGAAAACTTTCTATAAAGAAGTATTACCTTATTACCTCAAATACTTGATGAGATTAATTGAGCAAGGTGGACCTGAAGGTTGGGTGTAAAATAAATCTGGATTGAGGAATTGAGTTTGGTTTCACATTAATGATAATGTGAGAAGATTAAGGATGAGAAACTTGGAATTTGTCATGAACATGCATCATACATATTCAGTATACATGAGTGTGCATAATTGAATTTATAATTATGCACAATAGTGATATGTGCTTGTATTAAATGCTATACAGGAATGCATCGAGCGACCGATTCTAGATATTGTCGGGACGTCAAGACATTAGGCAATAAGGGAGCTTTTGTAAGTAATTTTAGATGGTAATTTTGTAAGTAATTTAGATGGTCAAATTTGATAGTTTTGCTTTGATTGTTTTGTTCGCTACTATTTTTGGTCCATTGAATGATTTACAAAGTTGTCAGATTGATATGTTGAATTTTTGGCATGAAAGCAATTATTGACTAATTATGTTGAACATGAAATGAATTTGTTTGTTTTAAAATGTCAAGTCCTAGTCGTGGGTAAATAGGCATGCCTAGAAGGGTCTGCAGCTGCTCCTGTTATTGATACCTCGGTGTCTCCTGTATCAACACTTTGGTGTCTCCTGTATTGACACTTTGGTGTCTCCTGATATCGAGACATATGTGTCTCCTGTTGATACCAATCATGATATCTCCTGTATAAGTCCCGTTACTCGCTTTTGTAAATGGATTTAACAGTCATATAATTTTGTATTTTGATTTTTGTTTGACTCTGATATAAATAAAGAAATTATGTTCTGAATATGAAGGTTTTATACCCTCCTTTAAGACTCAATTTTGTTTTCTGTACAATCTGTCTGAGATCCAATAAAATATGTTTGAATTGTTCATTCCGATAAACTGTTAATGCATGCTTCTGATATATCCTGATTGTGTATAATTAGTTGTCAGATTATGCATAGATTAGTTATTACTCACTAAGCTATATGCTTAACATGGTGGATTTGCCCCGTGTAGGTTCAAAGAGAATGACATAAGGATTGGGACGAGTCAACCGCAATTGTCAATGGAGTCTGAGTCTTGTTTTGTTAAAAATGTATTTTTGGAGTATATTTTTGGCTTGTCTTTGATGTATATGACTTTGGATTTATTTGAAGGATTGTAATAACCTTAATTTAGGCTGGTTCCAGTTTGGAACAAGTTGTATTTAAACTCAGTGTATTATGATGCATGTTTTCTTTGAATTATTTCTGCTTTGAGCTATTGAGAATGTAGGATGAATATTTCGTATGTTTTGGTTTTGTTTCGGTTCTGTATGTTGGACCCCACACTTGGGCTAATATTTCCCACCCAGCGTGTGTTTGCTCAATGGTAAGAGGTGTCCACTGAAAGTAGAACAAAACCTTGAGGTCATGGGTTCGAGCTGTGGCTCACCCTTGACCAAAGAGGACAATACTGATTTGTGTTGGATGCCGCGGTATAACCCGCAAACACACGCTGGGTGAGAAATGTTAGCCCAGGTGTGGGGTCCAACACTAAGAAAGTGTAGTACGTTTTGTTTGGACCGAACCAGACCATTTTAATATGTTACATGTTTTTGATTTGTTTCTGTGTTCTGCATTCATGCTTAAATTTGAGAAATGAAAAAGTGAATTTTGTTATGAAAAGTTTGAAAAAGTGAAAGGTTTGATGAAACCGTTTTGAAAAGTTACAAAGTTTGGAAAATAAGCCCTTTTGGCAAAA
>JANZLD010000007.1:4361716-4381149 GCA_026413575.1 Erythroxylum carthagenense
TAAAATCAAGTTTCAAAATGTGCCTTCGGGCAATTTGATTTGTATGTGGGAATTATGTGGAAATATGAAAAATTTCAGTAAAATCAAGATTTTGAAAAGGGCCTTCGGGCAATTCGAGTTTCCGTTTTCGCTTATGTGTTATGTGGGTTTGATCAGGTCCTTGTGAGTCAATGCACTGTCTCTATTCGTTTATAGCCTTCTCCCGGCTGCCCGCTAGTGGCACGAAGCTCCGATTTCGGACTCCCTTCACGGCTACACTAGACCGCTATGTGAGAAAGTGTAGTACGTTTTGTTCACGGCTGCACAGGACCGCTATTCGGGAATGTGCAGTGCATTCTGTTTTGGACCGAACCAGACCATTTTGATATGTTACATGTTTTTGATTTGTTTCTGTGTGCTGCATTCATGTTTAAAATTGAGAAATAAAAAGGTGAGATTTATACAAAAAGTTTGAAAAATTGAAAGGTTTGAGGAAACCGTTTGAAAAGTTACAAAGTTTGAAAAATTAGCCCTTTTGGCAAAAAGCTTATGAGAAATGATTTCTGCTTATTTGTCAATTTATAAATGTGTTATCCACTAAGCCGTCGAGCTCACCCCTCCTTTCATCCCCATCTCCAGGTAATCGAGCAGGAGATCGGATGAAAGATGATCAAGACGTCAGTTTTGATATTTATATGTTTTGAAATGTGTATAAGCTAGATTAGAGTAATTTGGTTGTAAGCATTAAATTGATGATATGTATGAATTAATGAAAGTGTATAAGGTTTGAGTTATGGATTTAGAGTTGTGTATGATGATGGGTTATGGTTATGTATGAGAAAGATTGAAGTGTTTTAGAACTAAGATTGCGTTTGTTTCTGCTAAGATCCCGGACGGAGGGTCCGGTGGATTTGATGATTGTATGATTGATTGGGATAAGTTTTTAGAAGTGTATTTTGAACACTTTGTAGGTTTGGGTTAGAACAAATGCAGCCGTTATGCTGCCGAATTTTTGATAAAATTTGGGATAAAAATGTAATTTGAGATTTGTATGGATATAAATAAGATTATGTATGATTGTTGAGTTTTGGGTATAAGAATGATTTTCCTATGGGAAATTATATGGATGTGATTGGTATAAGAAAGAATGAAAAAGAAAAGAAAAAGAAAAAAATTTTATACCGGTTTTTCGTATTGGATTAGTTTTAGGTTTCCAACGCGATTGTGTTTCTCTGTTCTTTGTTCTCGGATATCGGATCCGCTTTGTTAAGTTTTTGTTCCGCTTTCGTATATTCGATTTGTTTGATGCGATACCTTTCCGTTTCGAGTATTCGACTTGCTTCCGCTTTCACTTTATTCTGTTACCGTATTTCTGTGCTTCGCTTTCTGTTTCCGCTTCGCCATTCGTATCCGATTTGATTTCGGCTTATGTTCGCTTCTTTCGTTTTCGTTCTCGTTCGTTTTTCGTCTCCGCTTTCCGCTTTTCTGGTTAGGATCCGGTTTCTGGATCGGGTCCCAACACAAAAAATAAGCACAAGAGGTTGAAGGACAAATATTAGATAGACTTTGACATGTTAAACTATAATCTGTTTGGTTAGAATGAAAGCAAGCAATGCATTGAGGTTGACAGCAAGCAAGTGCTGGAAGAATGGTCAAGGGTTTTTTTTTTTTGCTTTGTTGGTTGTTTATAGAAGCATCTTAATAATAATATGTTTGTCATACTGAAGTTTTCTGATTTTTTTTT
Source organism: Erythroxylum carthagenense (assembly GCA_026413575.1). Classification (NCBI taxonomy): domain Eukaryota; kingdom Viridiplantae; phylum Streptophyta; class Magnoliopsida; order Malpighiales; family Erythroxylaceae; genus Erythroxylum; species Erythroxylum carthagenense. The sequence continues at coordinate 4,363,440 of JANZLD010000007.1, forward strand.
GCAAAGACACCCCAACAAGTACTATAATTTTAGAAAGCCTTTCTCGTTTTACTCTATACTTGAGTTTGTCTATGGAAAAGACAGAGTCACTGGTGCAGGAGCTTAAGACACTACAGATGCTGTTGCTCAGCTTGAAATTGATGAAACTGAAGGTGATGCACCAACTACTCTAGCAGCTCCTGCTGCCCTAGTAGATCCAACAAGCCTATCAGCCACTCCTGCTCCAACTGCTTCAGCCCATCTCACTGTTTATGTCATCTCTTCCAACATCACAAAAGGGAACCAACAAAACAAAGGGAAAAGGAAGATGAGGGATATTGAAGTGTTAGAAAGCCTTGCTGCCTCTTTTGATTGTGCCATTGATAATAGTAGAGAGAATGCTAAGATCATTGCTAATGTCATTATGGGACAATTTGGAGCTAAGCTAAGTGAAGATCTTGGGAATTTGAGTTTCTCCATTGAAGAAGTTGTTAGGACTACAAGGATCTTCTCAAAGAATGCTCATGCTGGGAAGCTTTAATGGGGTTTAACTGCAGACTAGAAATAGGCTCATATGAGGAGTCTGTTAGATGATGAAATTCGACTTTATGTTTCATTTCTTAATTAGTAGGTTATGGTACACTATTATATGGTAACGTAGGATGCTAACAATGCTTCTAGCTTAACTATTTAACAATGCTTGTAGTGCACAGTAACTTTTTGGTTGTGACCTTTCACTTTCGAGCTCATTGTGTATGAATAATGAATGGTTGGTTTATTAAATTTTTAATATTTTTCATTTATGTACGTGTATGAATGATGAGGATATGATTCATTTTCAGGTGCTTAATTATAGGCAGATACAACTTCTATGTTGTATTTGTTGGACATCGAGTTGGCATTTTTACAAATTAGGATGATGTTAAATTGGCAACTAAGGGGTTTCCTAATGCTAGATTCAAGGGGCATTGAACTTTGGTTGAAGCACAAAGTGCTTATGTCATGGATCCAAATAGGCAGACTCATTGAAATGAAGAAATTGTTCATACGGCTAATGAACCCTCATCAATACCTAATCAATTTTCACGTTCAACAAATACACAACTAAATGAAGTTGCAACTTCGAAGGAAAAAATGACATGGAGTCAAGGATTTTTACTCATTGCCATCGGAATCATTTTGGGTATTATTGTTAAGGACATTCATAATAAAATATTATTCTTGAATATATTTTTAACCTATTATGTAATTAATTCCATTAATGTATGCTTAGATGTTTATAAATCTTAGTTCTTAAATAAAAGTTAAATTTCCTTTTTTATTAATTTTGAAGGACTTATTTATGTGCCAAAGTATACTATAAGATCAATTAGTTGTTTTATGTCAACTTTGTTCAAAGAAAAAAGGAAAGTCCCTCGTTTTTCAATTTATTATGCTACGACGACATGATTTGGAAAATGACAAGTAACTAGTGGAATAGAAAAAGGAATTTTTTTTAACAACTAAAAATTTGTTACTGAGTAAGCTACTAGTTACTGAGTCAATTTTTTACTCCAAAACCAAAAAGAAAATTGCAAGATCACCTTTTAAAGCTTCCCTCACATGAAAGTTTAATGGAAGAAGAATCCAACCTTCAACACTAAAGTGACAAACTCAATTTCTGCTTCTTATGACATTGTATGGTTGGCACAACTAAAAACATCTAAGCATTCATGCTTTTACTCATTGCATGTTTTTAGATGTTTTTAGTAATGCACAACTAAATGAATGCTCAGAAGTTCAATTTAAATTAAGAATAATTCCATTTGGATACCTAATGATCAAAATACAGTTAAAATAACGAAGTATGTTTAGTGAAATCATCTCAGTTTTTCAAACAACATTTTCATCTTCAACAATCAATCCATTTTAGATGGCTATAATTTTTGGTGAAGATGAAGAACAATCTGTTATGAGTCTATTGGTTTAAGAATCAAGTCATTTGGATATTGAGTGAAGAAGTTATAGTAACAAGATCAAAGGATGTTCAGAAAATCACAAAGGTGTAAAAAGCTTCGGGTCACGATCGTGTAGAGGCACGATCGCGAGTTTTCAAAAAATTTTGCAAAGTCATGATCTTGCTGAAGTACGATCGTAATTTGGCACCTTAATCAGCGAAGTCGCGATCAACACGATCGCGATTCGTGATCTTTATCAAAAGAATAATGACAAATTGCAGCACGATCGTGATTCACGACCTTTATCAGAAAAATAATTGTCGTGCTTCAGCACAATCGTGCTTTCTTATCTTCTTCACAGAATAGCTTCTTCATCTTCTCTCCTTTTTTCTTTCATTTTTTTACCAAATTTACTCACTCCTAATTCATCTATTTTACATTTCTATATCCAATACAAACTCTAAACAAATCAGATTCAAACTTACACTTCAAACATCAAAAATTCGAAACTTCACATATACTTCATCTCTCTACTGTAATTTTTCAGAATTTATATTCTCACTTTAATCTTCTTCAATTAACACATATGACACTCAAACCAATTCTTCTAACTTCATTTTAGCTCATCAATACACAACAATTCAAAAATTCAGGATTCACACTTAAACATCAAAATTCGATTCTCATACATACAAATTCCATTTTCTGCATTTTGTTTCTCTTTCTACTTTCTTCTTATTCATTTTTCCACAATTCTTCTCTTTCATTTCATCATAAATTTATCATTTTATCAACTCTATTCTACGGCCTCGCCAACATCTTCATTTAAATTCATTAAACTCATTTCAATCCATCTCTATAAACACTCCATAAACCCATGTCATAGGAGTTCAAGAATCAAATCATTTATATGAACTTTTTTACTATTCAATAGCTCATTTTGTTTTCCTTTTAGGTTCCTCATTTTTTTAATTCCTTATTTATAGATGCAATTAAAAGATACTAATACAAATTATTCGTTTTAAAATAATCAATGAATTACATATTTCCAATCATATTATACTACAGGGGTACTTTAGTTATTAACACTGTCTTCTATGTTTTGACAACTGAAACTAAACACATTTCTATCATTGAGACACACAGTTTTATCTGTTTTGTCCATTATAAGTAAACATTTCACTATCTCCAATTTTTATTTTGTTCTGTCTCCAAAATTTTTGTTTCGTTCCGTTTCAGTACATGGATCACAATAGCCAAACGCAGTGAAAAGTTTATATTGTGATTGGCTAATGTTGCATTCTTTTAAGTATCTTTAGCTTATTTTTAAACATTACAATACTTTTGAAAAATTTTAAAATTTATCTTATTAATTCAAATGTTATTATGATTAATAAATAATTATAATATGGTTAAAATTTTATATTAATTATTATTAAATTAAAACAAAATATTAATAATAAGAATTATTAAGAAACTAACTCGTTAATACAAGTAGTTGAATTATCCATTAATAATTAGATTATAACTTGTCAAATTTGCAATGGGCCTATGGCCCATCTTAAAAACAAGTTCTTTTCTGGTTGGCCTCCTGGAGTAAATAATAGGTCAAGATTTTCATTGACTTTAATACCATTTCAAATTTGCAATTGACATACAGGCCTATACAAGGAGGAAAGTTAGATCACACACAAATTCAAGTGACACTTCATCTTAAAATTAATTAACAATAGGTGGAGTAGCTCACTAAGCATATATGTTAATTTTCTTTTTCCTCTTTTTTCGATGTGAGACACACTCATTGATTTTCTCAACATAATTATTAATTTACTAAACATGCTAATAAATTTATATAGTGAAATTATTATTTGCAGCTAAATCATTATTATTATTTTGCATTATTGTTCTTTTTATATTAATTCTATGCCATTAATCATTACATTTTATTTTTCTAGAAGTACTAAATAGTGTTATTTTTATTATAATTTTTGCATTATTGTTCTTTTGTATTAATTCTATATCAATAATCATTACATTTTTATTGTTATTTTTATAGAAATAATAAACAGCGTGTCTATCTTTACATTCTTTTTAAGAAAATGGTGTTAATCAAACTCAAATAAGAGTTCCCTTGATGACCGTGCACCTGATCCATGTCTAGTTTGATGTGCATTCAAATCATTTTTGCCTCGACGGTTCTAGAAGGTTCAATCATTTTTCCTCTTTTATTTAAATTTAATAATAAAATAGTATTGACAAAATTTAGTTATTTTTCAATTAATTTTCATTAAAAAATCTCATTTTCTTCTATAAGATTTCGGTGGATCACCTTCTTCCTTAGAGAAGTCGCAGTTTCAAGATGAATGCCTCGCCTGGCCACATTGGGCTGTGGAAAAATGTACATGACCACTTCGTTTTTCAACAAAACGCAGAGATTGGGTCCGGTAGTATAATGGCCCACAGGATTTACTTTAAAATCTTATGGTGTGGTATGCTAATTATTAAAAAATTTAACTAGTTGAACTGATTTAATAGTAAAAATTTTAAATTTTTAATATTTTCGTTCAGTTTTTAATTTTTTATTTGATTTAATTTAATAATTTTTATTGTTAAAAACTAATCGGTTTATTAATCAATCAATCAATTTTGATAAATTAATATTTTTATAAGGTAAAACAAATCAATTAATTTTCATTTAACAATTTTTATTTAAATTTCAAATTCTTCGATAAAAAATGACAAATTTTTAATTATATTTTAAATTCTTTAATTTTATTCAATATTTAACCAGTTTAATATAAGTTAACCTTTTAAATCCTTAAGTCTCTTATTTTACCGGTTTAAATTCAGGTTCAATTTTTAAAACAATGGATATAATAGTGGACACCTTGAATGTCAATGTTATCATTAGAGTTTTAAAAAATAGGTCATTGTATTTTTATTATTATTATATATTTCTACTCTAAAATGAGTTTTAATGATTTGATTTTTTCTAATATAAAAGTCAAATTAACTTTCTTACATCTACCACTAAAATTAACATATTATGACTCCTAATGTCTTATATAAATTGAGATCTATTCTTCAATGATTTAAATTATTAAGATCCCATAAAATTTGAAATTTAATTATTGTTATGAAAGCTGAATAATTACATTGCATTTTGAAATAACAATTAAGGATTTATACAAGCTTTAAGATAATTCGAAATAAAGAAAGATAATTCATATACAACAATTAAAATTAAATATTGTTGAGTACATTTTTACTAATTTTATTGGCATATGCTTATTATTAGACATGCTTAAGATATTAGGGCAAGGATCCGACAACTAAAGACATTTTGTGTTTTGAACGTTGCAACGAATACCCATGTCAAGTAACTGAACACGCATTTGTAGTACTAGTACTACAGAAATAAAGCATTAACATCTTGTACTTCGGTCGTGATTAGCAGATCACACATCAAACTCGAAATTGCATGCTAATTGTACTTTCTCTTTAAGTGAGTAGGTTAGAAATTGTTGCTAAGTTTACATGAACATGAAAGCAAAGCTATTCAAGAAGAATATGAAGAGGATGATAAATAATCTCTTACTGAGTTACAAGCTGTTCCTTGTTTTAACCAAGTGCATGTGGTAATAATAGAGATTATATCTAAGTGAGCAAAAGAAGAAGGAAAAAGAAAAGAAAGACCAAATGCGTAGTGAAGAAAAATAAAAGAACACTCACACGGAACAAACAAAGAAAAACTCGATATAGAAACAACTGGAGGTTCTAAAACTTGTTCTAAGGAACAAAGACGATGAAAAGAGCGATCCCAGCAGATGAGTCTTTGATGCAGTACCATATCATTGACTTCACTTCTACTTCTTGCTTGCTTGTTCAATCAGCATTCACGGAGTTGGTTCTATTATGCCCTTCAGAAAGAAAATAAAGATATGAAGACAAATCCTGCAACTCAAATATTGGATGAAATGAATTATTCTACATTATAGGCCTCATATAACTAAATGGCGTAATTTTTTTGAAAATAAGAAAACGATGTTTTCAGTAAGCTATTATTTGTGAAATTTCGGTAATGGAAGCGTATCTGTCAATTCAGGAAGTATAACTAGGAAAATGTAATAATTAAACTTGGGAGGGGTTGAGCTTCAAGTACCTAGTAGATGGGATATGTTTCAGTTCCTGATGATCAATCAATGTTGAGAATTGGGAGAAGAAGAAGGTCTATCTGAAATGACACTTCCTTCTTCTTCACCATGGATTCTTGCTGGGATACTAAAGCCTGACAGTCCCTGGTGAGGTGCAAATCTGCTGCCAAAAATCAAGGACTGATTAATCTCCTGAGTTCTGTGGTGATTAGTAGATGACATTGGAAGATCGCCCCAAGCGCGAATTGATTGTGCGAAACTGGACTGAAGGGGTCCCCTCTGAGAAAATGCTGAACCTTGGCCCAGCAATGCTTGCGGTGTTGGCAATGGGTGCGGGTTAAATGCAAAACCTTCTACAGTTCTATTGTCCGAAGAAGTTGTTTCAGTGCTCCAACTCACCATTCTCTGAAAATTCGCCTCAAATCCCACTGGAGACAAGCCTTCTAAAATGTGGTGATGATCATTTGAATGTGTACGATGGCTTGTGTCAGCTGCCTGTGACTGCCCATGAATCAAACCCTGATCTTGGAAAGAGTGAAGCGATAGGCCAAGATCTTGAGTGTGATTTGTGGTCCTGGAAATGATATCAGGATGATAACTTTGAAAGTTCATCGACGAATTCGTGGAGCTCGTTGGGAAGAATGATTTCATGGTATCATCAGGAATTGTGTGAGGGTCCATTGACGGTGCAATGAAAGATGAGTCATTGCCTGGATTGCTAGCTAAATGCCTGTGCAGCTGGAAACCATAACCAGATGATTCTGACTGCTGCTCAGCCATTGCCATTTCACTAGAGCCAGCATTAAGGTCTTCCTCTAAGTTTGCATCCGTGTTGTCACTTGGATGCCATGGAGGCAGCTCAGCAAGCTTGTCAATTGCAGACTTAGCCTTCCTGATGAGCCAATCCACAGCCTTGCTAGGCCTGTCGTACCCTAATCGGTCTTGAACGTCGTAGAATTGTATGGCCGTGTGTGCTGACAAGCGAACCCTGCGGTCCCGTGGACCTTTAGCTGTGAAAACCTTGCTATGACGGTCTTTGCGTCCCGTGGACCGCACAATGTGACCACCTTCCACTTGGATAATCTCTCCTCCACCGCTCTTCATTCCCATTCTCTTTCTATACTTACCAAACTCTACCGATGCTTCTAAAGAGTGATGGTTGATGAGACTTACGGTTTGAGATTGGTTTTGCAGAAGCCGATCGTGTGGATTTTCATGACGGGTTTCTGTGCTCAAGTCCCGTTCTTCACTTACTTCCGGCGTTGATGAGTCAGTTATCCCGTAGATAGGGTTGAGAGAAGGAATCTGATTTCTGTGGAAATCCAGGTTCCTAATCCTAAGTTTCAGATTCTGGTCTTACTGGTGTCTAAATCTTCTACCAATACCGAAAGCTTTTGGTACTTAATAACTTCTGCCAAAAACTTTGCTAGATAATAATTCTGGACAGTTGTTGACGCCAAAAGTTGCAGTCATTTCACCACTCCCCAGATTCCAGACCCCAATAAAGCCTACTCCTGAATCCAAAACACAGAAGAAAAAGTGAAAAAACTCGATCTCAAAAATTCCCACCTCGTTAATCTGAAATCTTTATCAGCCGAAGCATGATTGGAGAAGCGATAAAACAGTGGAGTGGGTCTCTATGATGAGAGTAGAAGTACAAAACGCTGAAAAGAAGAGGGAAAAACATGGAAGTGAAAAACAGGGAAAGATTGAAGAAGAAGGAAGGTAAAAGGTGGAGGTTTTGGAAGTTAGTACAACTGCTGAGTCTGAGATAGGTGGTTTCGACGCCTCTGGTAATGGTGGCAGAGTTTGGTCAGAAAGGCGAGGCAATTAAAGATATTTTCTCATCTCAGCCCTACAAAACACTTATGTAACACTAAGAACTCAACTCTTATCTAGTTCAGACAATCTAGTGCTGCCTTATTTTATTCTTTTCTTTTTCCTTTTGCTAATGAAGCTTACTTAATGGTCCCTCCCTCTCTCAAAGTAGTGTTTGGTCATGTAGGGGTCTCAATGCCTTAATGTTTTAATTGGTGTTAGGATGGATGATAAAGAAGTGACTCAAATTCTCCTACCCATTGCTTTTGAAGCTACGACAATGATATCCAACAGCTTTTCTCTATTTTCTTTTTTCTCTATGTACTTTATGGTTCCACTACTTAAATAACCAAATAGGATACAGAAAAGACACACACAGCCACGCCCACCACCCCCATGTGTACACCTCTCAGTTAAATTCTTCTCAACACTTTTGAAAGACATCAAAAGAAGGATATGCCAAGTTTAGCTTAATTATACTAAGTGGCTTTTTTCAGGCAGAAGGAAACAATCCTGTCCATTGTTCCCAAACTTCCCTACGCTAATTCTACAATTGTAAGATATTACTTCATTTGAGTCTCATTCCAACTGGCTAGTTACTTCCTTTTTTGGTAATTGGTTCACTTATCCCCCACAACGAGGTAGAGTAGCTAGATTGGGGGACCTGGATCTGATTTATAAACCTAGCAGTGTGAAAGTGTGGTATATAGGTAGGGTGGACTGCTGAAAAAGTGTATTACTTAGCTTAGCTTTTACACCTTCCTCTATTGAGGAAGCCTCGTATCAAGTCCAAACCGGAGATAATTAATTTCTGCTTTTGTTGCTTGGGAAGGATATATACATCATACATGGAATCCTGTAACTAGACTTCCATGCAACCATCATTTCAAAACAAAAATATATACATATGCAAGATAACTGAGACACAGCACTTGGTTGGAAGTGACCAAATTGAGAGTGATCTTGAAGTTTTCGTTTGAGCTTTTGGAGATCATGTGAAGCGTCATTCACGGCTATAATAAGTCACATGCCTGTCAGTCAATCGCTCTTTTTCTATAATGAGTACTGTGACCCAATCATTATCGTATGCTCTCTCCCCCACTCCATTCATAACAAACCATACCGTGCAATCATCATACTTCAAAAAGATCGTATGGTCTGTTACTCAACGGGGCATTTGGGTTCTTTTTGTCTTGAAATTGCTTATGATTAGTTTGGAATAAATGATTCGTTTCTATTATAAACTAATAAATGATTCGTTTCTATTATAAACTAATGGATATTCAATATAAAAGATAAGAACCAAAACACCCTTACAAAGTAAAACATCTTCCTTAAATTTCAATCACCAGTGCAAGCTTAGATGTTGTTGGTTTTTGACAGGAGGAGGAGGTAACAACGAAAATGAAGAAACTGAAAAAGAAAATAGGTTTTTATGTTTTTTGGAAACTCCACTTTGTTCAGTGCATTATATATTTTATATAGAGCTGAAAATATAAGAATCAAATAAAATAATTTGCTAATATTTAGCCATATCTCAACTAACTATTTGAAACAAGGAACAAAACCAAAAAATCCTTAAAGATTTGGTCTGGTTACCAATTATTTAGCAACAAGTATCTTAAGGCACATTTTCAACACTCCTCCTTGTCTTAGTAATTGCAAAGGCTTTATTTGCTTCTTAAGACTTTAAATCTAGCTTTTGGAAGAGCCTTAGTTAATATGTCTACAATTTGATTCTCTGTCTTCCAATAAACTAGCTTTATTTTGCCAACTTTCTATTTTCTCTCAAGTGATACATCTTGATCTTGAAATATTTTGTCTTCCTTTGAAAAACAAGATCATTGAAAATTGCAATCGCAACTTGATTATCTACACGAATCTCTGTTGGCTTAGTTTGCTTCATATATATATTTGCAAGTATTTTTTTGATCCCAATTGCTTGGTTTACAGTAGCATTGGCAGCAATATACTCTGCTTTTGCTGTTCTTTGTGCAATAACATCTTGCTTCTTTGAACTCTATTAAAAAATTCCTGAATCAAAATTGAAACAAATTCTTGTTGTGCTTCTCACGTCATTAATAAAACCTGCCCAGTCACTGTCAGAATAACCATAAAATTGAAAAAATTGATAGCGTAAACACTTGATGCCATAATCTGTAATGTCTTTGATATATCTTAAAATCCGCTTGGTAGCTTGAAGATGGACTTCACTGGCACAATGCATAAAATGTGAAAGCAAGCTTACTGCAAACATTATGTCTGGTCTTGTAGCTGTGAGATACATCAAGCAACCAATAAGATTCCTATATTGGTTTTCATCAACTTTTTCAGCTCCATCCTCTTTTCTAAATTTCTATTTTTGATTCATTGGCATGTTGGTGCTTTTTCAATCTTCCATCTGAAATTTCTTGAATATTGCCTTAATATACTTTGTTTGACATATGAAAATTTCATCATGACCTTGCCTCACCTCCATGCCTAGAAAGTAGGACATCAAACCAAGGTCTTTTATCTTGAATGCTTCAAGTATTTTAGCTTTAAACTCTTCCACTGGCATCTCACTGCTCCTTGTTACAAGAAGATCATCAATATAAATAGACATTATAATAAAGTTAGTATCTGTTTTCTTCACATATAAAGTAGCTTCACTTGGACTTGTAACAAATCCAAGGCTTTGAAGATATTCATCAATTCTGCTGTACCAGGCTCTAGGGGCTTGTTTAAGACCATACAAAGCCTTCTTCAATATATAAACCTTCTCCTCCTGTCTTTTGACTAGGAAACCCTCCGGCTGGTCTACATAGATCTCTTCTTGAAGATAACTATTTAAAAAAATCAAAATTTACATCTAGCTGGTAAATCTTCCATCCTTTTTGTGTAGCCAAAGCAAGTAACATCGTAATTGTATCCAAGCGTGCTGTTGGAGATAAATTTTTCTGGAAAATCTACTTCAAAAACTTGAATATACTCCTTTACAACTAATTTGGCCTTGTGCTTATTTATAGAACCATATGTGTTAAGTTTGGTTCTATAAACCCAATTAACTCCAATAACTTTTCTATGAAGAGGTCTGTCCACCAGCTCCCAAGTATCATTCTTCTCAATCATCCTAAGCTCTTCTTTCATTGCTTCAATCCACTTGCCATCCTTTTCTGCTTCATTGAATTTGGTAGGCTCAAAGACAACAACATTACTCCTTTCATAGAGTTCAGGTCAGAATTTTGTGCCTTGAATTGGATTATCATCTATGTTGTCATCAAGGTATTGAGGAATTTAGGCAATTGCTCCTTTATTGACTCATCCCAGCTCTACCGTTTATCCTCCATAAACTTGACATCTCTACTTACAAGAAATTATCCATTTTGTGGCTGCAAAATTCTATAAGCCTTGGAAGAGTTGCTGTATCCAATGAAAATTCTTGGTTATGCCTTTTTATTAAGTTTATATCTTTTTACCTGCGGCACATAAGAAAAACAAAGATATTCAAAGGTTTTCAAATTTTACAAATTTGGTTTATAACCAAACCATGTTTCAAATGGATTTTTTCTTTTGCAAAACTCTGGTTGGCAACCTATTAACAAAAAAAAAAAGCAGTGTTTGCAACCTCAGTCTATAGTTTCTTTGGCACCTCCTTCTCATGTAGCATGCACCTTGTCATCTCCAAAATGCTTCGATTTTTTTACTCATTTACACCATTTTGTTGTGGAGTATAAGGGGCTATAAATTGGTGCTTAATACCAACTTCTTCACAAAATTTGTGAAATGTATCATTTATATATTCTTTTCCACTATCAGATCTAATCTTTTTTTATCTTATAACCACTTTGATTCTCCACCCATGCTTTATATTTCCAAAACACATTAGCAACTTCAAACTTAAATTTGAGGAAATATATCCAACCAAATCTAATATAATCATTAATAAATGTAATATAGTACTTAATGTCATTTAAAGATGGTGTTTTTTGAGGTCCTCTAACACCTGTGTGTACTAGTTGTAGCTTGAATGTTGCTCTCCAAGTTGATTGAGGGAAGGGCCTTCCAGTTTGTTTCCCAAATTGACTAGCCACACAATCAGCTAGTTTGTCTTCCAGCATAAGCACACCTTTCATCAAATTGTGTTTTTGCATATAAAGAAGTCCATTATGATGGAAGTGCCCCAGCCTTTTATGTCATAGTTCTACATTGCTTATAGTACTTGAAAATGCTATGTGCTACTCCTCCATTAAATTTAAGGCAAAGCTTTTTGCTTTCATTTTCACCTTGAATACATCTCTCCCTTTTATGTCTTCAATCAAACACCACTTGTCTTCAAATATGACTTTAAAGCCTTTTTCAATCAGCTATCCAACATTGAACAAATTTTGGTCGATGTCAGGCACAAATAAAACATCAAAAATATACTTCAAACTTGTCAAGCTTTTATAGCAATAGTTCATTTTCCTTTGACTGAAATACATTCATCATTTCCAATTCTTGCTTTGGAGATGACCGTTTATCAAGTTCTATAAAGAGTTCTTAGTCATTTTTCATATGATTTGTACAACCATTGTCAATTAGCCAAGAGTCACTAGAGCTGTTACTTGTTGCAAAACAAGTTGCAACAAATAATTGCTCCTCTTCAATCCTCACATTAGCTGCTTTTGCTTCATCTTCAACTTGTTGTGTCTTGCAAATTTTGTTAATATGACCAAGTTGACCACATTTTCTACAGTTGATATCAGGCCGCCATCAACATTTTCTTTAAGGATGATTTGTCTTTTTATAGTTTGGACAGCGCGAGTACTTTTATCTTTAGTTTTTTTATTGTTGCTAGGCTTGTTGTACCATTTCTTATTATTGTTCTTCTTGTCCTTGCCTCTTGAAGTTTCAGCCTTTTCTTGAAAAGCCCCCTCAATGATTTCTTCTTTTCTTATCATTCTTTTTTGCTTTTGTGCCTGCAATGTACTCACCAATTCTGCCAAAGATATACTTGACAAGTCCTTTGATTCTTCTAATGAAGAAATCCTAGACTTATATTTTTCAAGCAAAGTTACAAGAAATTTTTTCACAATTCATTCATCAGGAAAATCCTTACTAAGTAACCTAACTTTATTTATAATACCCAGCAGCTTTTTAGAGTAATCTTTGATGGTTTCCGACTCCTTGATTTTCAGTATTTCAAAGTCCCTAATCAAGTTGAGCACTTGCATAGTTTTTGTTCTTTCACTCCCTTAATATTCCTTTTTGATATAATCTCAGATATCTTTTACAAACTGTAGGTTCATAATTCTTATGAATATCGTATTTGACACAGCTGAGAATAAACAAACTTTAGCTTTGGACTTCCTAGTCTTTCTTTCTTTGTAGGTCTTCAGTTGATCCATCGTCAAATTTGTAGGTAATAGGGGAATGTCACAGTCCTCTTCTATTACTACAAAAAAAGTATGAAATACCGACAAAAAATTACCGACAAAAGAGAAAACGAAGCCAAATGTTGACGGAAATATTACATACGTTGGTAAAGTTGTCTGAAAAAAGGAAAAGGTGCGAAAAATATTTCTGAGGGTATATGGCAATTGGAGTCGTTGGCAGGAGTATTGGATATCACTTGAGGTAATGTTCATCTCAAGATATAACTCAACCAATAGACATGGAGGACTGGGGGAAGAGAGTATTCTCGTATATACGGAGGGATTAATTACCCACCAGGAGCATGCAGAGAGACTTGTAAGTATCTAAATCTTACATTTATATTATAATTTTTAACTTTACTGTATTTCAATTTAAATTGATGTGTGAATGTTGAATGAAAATATCTGGATTATGGCTAATTATCATAGTATAAATGTCTGGTGCCATATATAAATGTGTTGAGTTATTTTCTTTGTTCAACAGGGGGTAATATCATAAAAATAGAGGAGACTCTGCCAACATTTTTATAAATTCTAATTTAACTTAGAACAATTTATTATTATACATTAAAAGTCTATGGGTATAAGGCTTACACCTCATTGGCTATTTTTGCATATTCACATTAAGAAACATGATGATGTGACATTCATCAACAACTAATGTAGAGAATTGAATGTATGTAAAATTTATGCTTTAATATTTATTCTTAATAATTATCACTTACTAATATAAGCATTGTCTCCTAATAGGATCAAATACAAGAAAGCATTCAGCGGCAATCTCAGGAAGAAGGAGCTGTTAATGAGAGTCAGGCATATTTTGATGCAGTGGATGGTAGGGATAGTCGTGGAAGGATTTTCGGGCTAGGTTCATTAGTGAATAAATGTTATTCGCTCTCCTTTACATCCAGTATAGCAACATCAAGTAGACGGGTGACAATGGAACATATCCATCAATTTGAGAGCACAATACAGACATTGACAAATTAGATGCAACAGACGATGAAGTACATGACTAAGCTCCAAAATGAGCAGTTGAAGGGGAGGGCTAGAGACTCAGACCATCTGGGGTCACTAGGACAATAGGATTGTTGTAGCCATTTGGTTTGAATTTATGTACAATTTAATGTTTTTATTATCAATGAAGAACATTTTAACTTTATATGATTAATCAACTTTCTGTTTAAACAAATTAAATATAAAACATCAAAAAATTATGGACAAATTATTCGTAATTGTTGAAATTATGCATTAATTATAAGGTTATGAAATAAAATTTAATTTCGAAATTTTAAAAAAGAAAATTTAATACCTTTATGATAGAGTCACCGATGGAATATTAGTTTTCGTTGGTATAATTAATCATATTTACTAGTGGTTTATCATAAATCGTCGCAAAAATGCAACATATTTATGGTACTCATCGACGTAATGATAGTTTTCATCGGTATAGTGAGTGATATTTACAAATGGTTAATGATTCACCGTCGAAAAAAATTTATAAATTTACGTTAGATTCATCGACAAAATTTTAATTCACCGTCGGTATAGGGAGTCATATTTACTGACAATTTGTGATAAATCGTCGAAAAATTTAACATGTTTATTGTAGAGTCACCGATAGACTCATATAACCGTCTGTATATTTACCGATAGTAACAATTTTTTCCATCGGTAAATATATAGACAGAAAGTGTATTCCGTCTGCATATTTTTTGACGGTTATGAATTTTCGTTGGTAAATTTACCGACAATCAATTTCATAATGCATTTATCCATCAGTGAATTCCGTCGCTAAATTTTATTACCGACAATATCTTAACATTTTTCTTCGATAATTTTTGTAGGTAAACAACTTTTTCTTATAGCGTATAGCCCAGAGGTCCAATGCTTCAAGGTGAGCTATCATTGTAACAGTTCAAGCTTGATAATTAACACCTTCAAATATTGGTGGTGAAATATGTGTGATGGTTGTCTCACATTCTATTACTTGAATGATGATTATAATTCTAGTTTTGTACTTGTATTTGTGTTTGTGTTTGGCTTGTGTTTGTGGACTCACTCAACTCACAGAGCCCTTTAAAAAAATGTAACTCTGATACCGATATGTTGGTTTTGACAGGAAAAAGAGGTGACAACGAAAATGAAGAAGCTAAAAAAGAACACAAATTTTTATGTTTTCTGGAAATTCATACTTTATTCACTACATTGCATGTTTTATATAGAGATGAAAACATAATAATCAAATATAATAATTTACTGATATCCAACCGTATCTCAACTAACTATTTGAAACAAGGAATAAAACAGAAAAATCCCTAAATATTTGGCCCATTGACCAATTATTTAGCAACAATTATCTAAGGCATGTCTTTAACAGATGTCTTGCTTGATCAGATGTAAGAATTGAGACCCCTTTCAGTTATAATACAATTGAACTTTCGGTGTCACAAAGTTACAATTGTGAACTAGTGGAATAACTAGATGTTCATTTGTTTAAAGTAACCTCACTAACCCTAGAAAGATAATTAATTGAATAATTTGCAATAGATTATAGAATAGGGTGAAAAGCTAGTAATCAAGTCAACCATTTCCGTCCAAATTTATGATGACCTAACGTGCATGGAGTTAGAGAGCATGCCTGTAAACCCTGACACTACTCTTTATTGCCTTTAGAAATTAACTTTACCTATTTATCAATGTTAAACCTATATATCTAGACATTATGCATAGCAATAGCATTAATCAGCCTGCTTCTGGCACCAAATAAGTAAATGGCGTATGCTAATGCTGAATCTTAAGTTTAGTATAATCCTTGGCTTTGATTTTCACTTTATGTTTGGAACAAGAGGTGGGGAGGATTGGTTGAGACAAAGAATGGTGGATATCTATGCCAAATCCTTTTCACTTGAATGTTTATGCTTGAATTGTCAATTCCAGGGCCTCTCTTGACAGTGATGGTAAGTTCACATATATATTGTTTAATTCTTAGAAGAACATGTTAACTTAAATCTGCTCTAATAATACCTATACTGTATATGTACAAATTATATTAAGGTAGATAATAATGAAGCATTGAACTGATATCATCCATGAAGAATTATGTTCTTCCTTTGCATTAGTTTTTATGATTGTAACAATCAGAAAATAGACTAATGGACACGTAATATAAGCATCTTCATGTGAAAATGAATAAAACCCACTTAATCTTTTAATGGGATTAAATTAGTCTACCAATAAGTTGACTCGAAGCATATATATATATAAATAGCGTCCCTTTCTTGTTTCACTGGCTCACTGGAAAACGTACCTGAAAGGAACCAATCAAGGGCTCGCGATCCAAGATAATAAAATATTTGTCTCACTTGCCTAAATATTCTGTATATTATGATTCGGGTGAGAGAGGATATGCGTTTGAATGCAATTTACGAGGATAGAAATAGAAGAAGAACAAGAGCAAGAGCCAAAGTTGTTATTGTTATTGGCATTGGTGCGTGTCTGTGTCCCACTCCTCCATTAACGTTTTGCATTTATGTTTTTGACAGCTTATACACCAACCACGTTCCTGTTCTGTCATTGTATACCCCGCACTCCTCTCTCTCCCTTCTATACTTTAGGCATCTTGCAACCTAAAGTATATATATACTCTTTATGTGTATTCTTTGTTATCTGTCTAATTTGTATATGCAACTTATTTATATTTTTAATAGTTACACATTGAGCGCATATAAAACAGGTATTGTTTTCAACTACTTAAAACATTACAATATTGAACTGCATGTCATCCTTTTAAGTTGAGATACATGAGGAATATCGTGTTGATACAGTTATATAATAAGTCATAGCTGCATCTGAGCAGTTTCGTAGAGTAATTATTATGGAATGAAAAGAATACGTAATAAGGTATTTCGAAGAGCAAAAGTGAAAAGGGCTAGCAAAGTTATTTCATATTTGGCGTAAATCCATGGATTCCGAAGGCAAACTGTCTTCACATGGTGTCTCATGATCGCATCAATTTGGGTGTGTCTGTCTGTCTGTCTGTGTACAGTGACAACTGACTGCGCATGCGTTCACAGGAATCATTGAGGGACCCAAAACAATATTTGAGATAAATCATATTCCCACAATTGTAATTGCTTGTGCCATTCAGGATTCATTTACATGGGATAAAACTTCAAGTAAGTACATGGGATAAAACTTGCAGGAGCAGCAGTAAATAAGAAATTAACTAAACAGCATAATATTGAATGTGGATAGTAACAGTACTTGTTAGTGGTCGTATAATTTTGTTTTATTGAAAGGAAAAGAACAAGAGCATGTATAACATGTAGATTACTTGTGTGCTGCTGAGTAAGTTGATGACAGAAGATTTAAACTTGTTTGCACATTTCCTTGCTGAAAAACTAGGGAAAAAGGTTCAATCATG
>JANZLD010000007.1:4391797-4418729 GCA_026413575.1 Erythroxylum carthagenense
TGTCTTAGGAGACTGTTTGGCGGTCTTTCCTGGGTATTACCGAATCGGTTCACTTCACTAGTTGTTTACCTTAGAGGAAAAAATACCCGTTTTTCCAACAGTAACTTATTTATATGAAGCTTTTGTCATTATTAATTATTTTTAGCAAGATTTAAATATAAATGGTACAACATATATCCTGAACTTATAAATTATTTTCAAGAGACTTCAATGTGTTGATTAAGCTATAAAGCGCAAAGCATAGTCTTGTTGTTGTATGATTAATTAAACAGGGAGTTTGTAATGGTCCTTAGGCCCAAATACTCGTCATACGTACATACACACATAACTTGATGTTGTTTCCTACCCAATTACGAGCTTACACCTAACTACAACTATGGATCTCCAACATCGTCTCCGTCAACTTCTCAAAGCCCGCTTGAAGATTCACTCGCTTTGTGTAGTAAAACATCTGCATGCGCTTGCCATCACACTTGGCCCCAGTTCATACCAACCCACCTTTCTCCACAACAATATCATTACTCTTTACGCGTCACTCGATGAATTACCATTGGCACACAAGACGTTTGTATATATGCCCCAAAGAAACTTAGTTTCGTACAACACAATGATAAGTTCGTACAGTAAACATAATTGCTTTGGCCAAGCATGGAGTTGTTTTTATGAAATGATGAGTTGCGGATTCAGGCCAAACCAGTTTACGTTTGCTGGTTTACTATCATGTGCTTCCGTCACCATTTGTGCTGGGGTTCTGTTGCAGGCATTGACATTAAAAACTGGGTTGTTTCCTTATGATGTTTTTGTGGGTACTGCGTTGATGGGTTTGTTTGGTAAGTGTGGACGGTTTGATGAGGCGTTGCATGCTTTTGACCTTATGCCCAATAAGAGTTTGGTGACATGGAATTCAATGATATCTTTGTTTGGCTGTCATGGTTTTGTCGAAGATTCCGTGCTGTTGTTTCGTGAGCTTGCAAGAGAAGAGCGTTCTTTATCTGAGGCCACTTTTGTGGGCGTTTTGTCTGGATTAGCCTGTGAGCGAGATTTGGAACTAGGAGAACAAGTGCATAGTTTGATAATTAAAAACGGGTTTGATTATGAACTTTCGGTTGTGAATTCTATTGTCAATATGTATGCAAATTGTGCAAGCATAGACCTTGCGGGGAAAATGTTTGAGGGTATATTTCACAGGGACCTGGTGACATGGAATACAATCATTAGTGCATATGCTAAAAGTAAGAAGCCTGGAAAAGCATTAGAACTATTTCTGAAGATGTCAGAGGATGAAATCAGGCCTAATCAGACAACATTTGTAAGTATTATTAATTCCCTTACCAGTTTAGCGATACCCATGTGTGGCGAATGGATTCATGCTAAGGTAATCTTAAGTGCTTTTCAAACTGACGTTTTTGTTGGTAGTGCTCTAGTGGACTATTATGCAAAATGGAACAAATTGGATGATGCCTATTCCTGTTTTCTTGACATAAATGAGAAGAATGTGGTATCTTGGAATGCACTAATTCTAGGTTATGCAAATAATTGCTCTTCTTTTTGCATCTCATTGGTTCGTGAAATGCTTCGATTTGGTTACCGCCCCAGTGAGATTTCTTTTTCTGCTGCTCTTAAATCCTCACGTACATCAGAACTGCAACAGCTTCATTGTCAGGTTGTAAGATTGGGCCATGACAACAATGCATATGTTTTGAGCGCCCTTATTACCTCCTATGGTAGAAATGATTGCTTGACTGAAGCATTGGCCTATATTACAGCTTCTGAAACCCCTCTTGCTACTGTTCCTTCTAACAACATTGCTGGAATTTATAACAGATCGGGCGAGTACCTTGAAACATTGAAGTTGCTTTCTCAACTTGAAAACCCAGATGTAGTATCTTGGAACATTGCGCTTGCTGCTTGTGCACACAATTGTAATTATGAAGAGGTTTTACGGATGTTTAAACACATGCTAATGGAACGAATACCTGCAGATTCTTACACATATGTAAGCGTTCTAAGTATTTGCACAAAGCTTTGTAACGTTACACTAGGCAGTTCCATTCACAGCCTTCTGATAAAGACTTGCTTTAGTTACTGGGATGTGTTCGTCTGTAATATGTTGATAAACATGTATGGGAAATGTGGGAGCCATGGAAGTTCTATAAAAATATTCAGCTCTATGAAGGATAGAAACCTCATCACTTGGACAACTTTGGTGTCAGCCCTTGCAGTCAACGGTTGTGCTCAAGAGGCATTAATCATATTTAACAAGATGGCATTTTCAGGCTTCAGACCTGATAAGGTTGCTTTTCTGGCTGCTCTTACAGCATGTCAACATGGAGGCTTGGTAAGAGAAGGTTTGGAATTGCTTGAGAGAATGGACAGTTATGGAATCAAACCAGAAATTGACTATTATCAGCGTGTTGTGGACTTATTGGCCAGGTCTGGACATCTCAGGGAAGCGGAGAAAATAATAGCCACGATGCCTTTCCCCCCAAATGCCATAGTATGGCGTAGTTTCTTTGAAGGCTATCACCGAAATAGAACTACATAGGATCACAAGATCTGCTCGAAGATAGTCCTTGAAGTCGAGATTGTTGTTCATTGATCATGGTTAGAGGTCACCTCTTCAAGTCACTGATAGCTCTCCCTCCAGTTATGCCCTCTTGTATGAAGAAAAGGTAATGCCCCTTGATATAGCCCTAAGGCATTTAAAATATTCGTAATATTCTCATATGGCTCTTGGGCTTCATATCTTCCAACTGGAAAGAGAATCAACACAGTCCATTCCAGCTATTTTCTGAAAATGGGTAAATTTAAACATGAACATGAAATTTTTGTTCTTTTTCTTTGTTCTTAGGTGAAGGCGCTAAACAAGAAGTTGGTGTTGGGGGATGGGGCACAAGGGAAAGGCAGGCTCGTTATTTTTCTCCATGCCAACGGTCACGAAGGCCAATTAGCATCAGTGGAGATAGTGTATGACAATCTAGAGGTTGTATAGGTTCCCTTGTGTATGGAATAACTTTGGCAATAGCTTGGTGAAACACATGCAGTTCCTTCTTTGAAATCAAGGTAAATCTTATCAAAAACTTTCTATCATTGTGTTTAGATTTGGCTATCACATATCCGTCCTGATTGTAGAAGAAGAGCTAAGGATTTGTGGGGTTGCAAACAAATACTTAGTGATGAAATTATGTACATATATTAGATTTAAATTGTCATCATATTATATTCGAATGGAATAGAAAAGAATCCAAAACAATCGTAACGTAAGCTTATGATGACAATAGAACTTCATTTCATGATCAAATAACTTCGTAAAAGTTCCAAAGAGATTCTTGTAACTGCCTCATCATATTACACTTCATTCGATAGAACGTGCATTATGTATTAAATAGTCTATACATCAACCATCTCTAAATCTTCTAAATTACATCATTTCTTCATCAGATAAAATGGAACAAGGAATGTAGAGGGAAATGAATCCTGAAATTAGCAACAAAGTTGAGAACCTAGACTGATCTCAAGGATACTTCAATGCTTAAGTCCCAGTTTACTTGAGCCTGCTTGAAAAGGGCATAATCAATCGAAATGAAGTTGTTGAAAATGGTCTAAGCTTGTAGCTCAAATGGCAGAACCATTCCCCAGTATTGTAAAGGACTTAGTTTTAGGTCCCAGTGAAGACAATATTACAGGTAATTGAAAAATTAGATTGTGTAGTCTTAACAATTCAGTCTAATTTTTGTTTCATCTTTGTAGTGATGCTTTCAAATATGTTTAAATAGTAAATAAAGTGGGGAATAGGAAAATAAATAAAGTAATACTAAAACATGAAACCTAATAACAAAGTGTAAACAAATATAAATACTATAATTCTATAAGAAATAGGAATTGAAATTAAATAAGAAAAATCACTTTTATTTTATTTAAATACTATTAAACATTAAGACTGAAAGGGGTTTTATAAAAAACAAGAGGAGAAGAACTATTTTATGTGAGGGTCTTTAGGGTTTTGAGGAGGGGAAAGCAAGTTATATTATAATTTTTAAAGAGGAGATAAAGTTGTACAGCTTTAATGAAGTAAAAAGGGTTTTAAGATTTAGATTTTAATATGTAAGGAAGTTAGAAGGCTTTTTCCAAATTTAGAAGGAGAGGATTTTAGTGTACCAAGGGAGAGATAAAGAGAGAGAAGGGGAATAGAAGAGAAGATGTTAAGGAAAGGATGCCTTCCCTTTTTCATCAGTTGCCTTTTAATTGCATGCTTATGTCAATTTGAGGAATTATAATACAAACAATCTTGCATGCTTGGCATTTCTAGGCTTTAGACAAGGCATCTTGTAGGCTTGACCTTTTCTCAGAGCATCTTGCGAACTCTTTTTAGAATCATGCCTGTTATGATTTTATTTTTTATCTATTATTATTTTGATCACTTATGTCATTTTTTAAAGTCTCTGGACTGGGGCTACACCAATTATATTTCTTCGTTGTCTAGGCCTAAATATGTTCTTCTTCATTATTCTTTGCGATTGAAGTGGATCAAGATTTTACCAACCACTTCATTATTTTTTGAAATATTTTTCTTCATTTTTAACTCCAAGTAGAGGAAATTGGCTTTCTATTTTGTTGCAAAAATATAAGGTTCATTTATCTTTTGAGTAAAGGGTTGAAAGTTTTGGGCTAGTCATTCTTTCACAATCTAAGGTGAAACTTTATATCTTTAGAAGAACTTATCCCTCCATTTAACTTTAAAATAGGAACATTTGGGTGTTGATCTTGCTTATAATGAAGAGTTTGAGACAAATAACACAGATGGAGGAAATAGATCTTCGTAGTCATTATGCTAGTGCTTGATTTTAAGAAATGGAATACTCTTAGTATATTTAGGGTAAAAGGATAACATACTTATTATTGTTGATAGGTTAGTAAGATGACACATTCTATTGTATAATCTAAAATCAATTATGCAACATATATTGCTGATTTGCTTTTTAATAAAATACTACATTTTTGTGGATGCTTAGAAATATAGTAAATTAAGTTCTTGACTCATGTTTGGTGAACTTTTTAGAATAAGTTAGGAACTAAACTTTTGTTTTCTAGTGTTACATATCCTTATGTGATGGAAAAACTATAGTTAATAGAACACTTACTACTTTGTTACATGTTATCATTTAAAAGAACTTAAAACAATAGGGGAAATGTTTGTTGAGTTTGTATATGGTAGGTTTGTTTATACCACTACTTGTTCTCCTTTTGAATTTGCTCATTTGAAATCTCACCTTTGCCTATTAACGAATGTGCCAGATTTTGTTAGGGTTTACATGTTAAGGTTCATGCTAACACGAAGGAGAAGAATGGGCAATATCCGAGACAGGCCAATAAGGGATGCATAAAGTTTATTTTTGAACCTCGAGATCAAGCTTGGATTGATATCCATAAAGAGATGTTTTCTACAGAATGGAAGTCTAAGTTGCAACTTAAAGGAGATTGACCTTTTCAAGTGTTGGAGAAGATCAATGACAATGTTTGCAAACTAGATTTGCCAAGCAAGTATGATAATGTGAGTTCTAATTTCAATGTTATTGAGTTATCTTTATATGATGTAGGTGATTTGTCATTTCAAGGAGGGAGAGAATGATGGAGATCAACTTATAGTAACACTTATTTGTAATCAATCATATGATCCTTTGCAAGAAATTGGAGGTCTTATAACTATAGAAAACACTAAATGCATAAAGGTAGCATATAAAGATTAATCATGGCGATATAAGAAAAGGATGTTGTTTAAGATGAATCAAATGCATTAATAAAGATTGATCACTTTTTTACATGTTGAGAAAGATGGAATAGATTTAATAGATGAAGAACAAAGCTTGCAAAATGTTTAACATCCTAGTCCACATGTTTTGAGTTAAATAGAATCCAATTTGAACAATTAATATATATTTAGGGTGTTTTTTTTCATTTAAGTTAACGGGGTTTAGTTTGTTTTACTTTAAATAAGTCATGTTTTATTATGATTGAGCCTAATATTTACACACTTTATGGATATTAAATGAAAGGGGCAATATATATTAAAATTCTTTATGGATAAGGATTTGACTTTTTCAAAGTTGATCCTAATCAAATTATTAGGGATAAAAGGGGATTATTCTTTTCATTATATGAATATAAATTTTAAGGATTTTTATAATTATTAAAAGTTATCCTATTGATGTAATTCATAGATCGTCATAATAAGAAAATAATTTTAAAGCTTTATTTACATTTGTAAGAATTTCTTCTTTGGTCTTTAGCCAAAACTTAACATGATCTTGTCAAGGCAACTTGTGATAATCAAAATCATATCTTTAGTTTTAATCAACCGTTTTGATTAAGGTTGAGTTCTCCTTGCTTAATTTTGAGGATGGTCCTAAGATTCTCATTTCTTATGATTTGAGTTTCAAGTGATTTTCAACCTAAGGTTCACATTATTTGATATCAGAGTTCTGGTTATTCAAATTAGATGTTGTCTATCCTTTAATTATTTGTTTTAATTTATTATTATTTGTAGTTGTTCACCATCGATCATATTTGGTTCTTTTTAAGTTAGAATTCATTTTGTGCCTTTTTATTCAATCAAAGTTGTTCCCATTCACTTTTCTCTCGTATTTTTTGAATTAATCAGCATCGTGTGTGTGTATATATATATATATATATATTAAAAAGAGAAAATAAAAATTAATTCAGAATCAACAACTCTTATTAAAACTTTGATATCATATATTGCATAACGACGTTACAAAGTGTTCTAGTGTGCTATGAAGTGTTTTAATCCTCTTCCTATTTTAAAAGGATTCTTAGTTTTGTTTTCTCTTTGTTAACTTCTTATTAATTTTATTTCCTTTGTTTTTATTGTTACTTGATATTTTCTTAGGACCGTTGATAAAGTTCTTCTTAAAGGGCTTATAATGGAAAACAGAGTGGTAAAATGTAGGAGTAGTAAGAACATCATTGAGAAAAAATGAAATTAAGTGAAACATAAGCAATTAAGTAACCTAATGTCGAGTGTAAATATGTAAAGGATTGTGAGAGGAAAACTAATTTATTTGTTAGTAACTTTCTCTTTGCATGTTTAAACATGAGTAGTTCTAGGGATAACGCAAAAATTGATCTCAAGTTATTTATAAAGGCTATCTAAGACCAATTCATTGTTTTACATATGAGGTTGGATAGTTTAAAATCCCCATCCAAGCCTAAATCCTCTAAGAAGCCACATTTGAGAAGGAAGAGGAAGATTCTGATTATGATGAGGCTAGTTTTAAAAAAGTTTAAAAAGCTATTTCAAAATGAGATAGCAATTTGGGTAGTATTAAGATAGGGAGGAAAGTAAAACACATGTTTGATTTTCATAATTACTTTGAGAAAAAGAAGTTTAAACTAGTAGAAAATTGACTTTATAAATTATACTAGTATCAAGTGGGATTTGTTTGTGATTTAATGTGCATAGGAATAGTGAGAAACCAATTCAATCATGGGAAGAAGTAAAGGCGTAAGAGGTTCATACCTAGCAATTATTATAGAGACTTGTGTCGTAATTTGTAAGGGGCTGACTCAAGGTTCCTAAAGGATTACTATAAGAAAATGGAGATAGCTATGATTAGGACTAATATAGAGGACGACCGTGAGGCAATTATTGCCAAATGCATTAAAAGTTTGAAGAAAGAGAAAGTTGATGTGGTGGAATTACAACATTATGTAGAGATGGAGGATTTATTGCATTAAGCTGTCAAAGTGGAAAGGAACTTAAAGTTTAATGGTGCTTCTAAATATGGTTCAACTTCTAGATCTTCAAGGTGGTCAAATTGGAATGACAATACAATTGCCTCAAAACCTAAAAAAGATGTAAATATAAAGGATTCAGTTGTTGTTTTCAAAGGTAAATCTGAACCTAAATCATCTTCTAAGTTACTTGATGTTAAGAGAGTTACATTTTAATGATTTGGACGTATTGCTTCTCAATATCCAAATGAAAGAGATATGATTGTTATGAGTAACAGTGACATAGAGAGTGTTATTTCAAATGATGAAGAAGTGCCACCATTGGACAATTATAGTGATATCGACATTGAGGGACTCATACTTAGAGATATACTAGTTACTAGACATGCTTTTAACATAAAGTTTAAGAAAGAAGATAATAAGGTCTTACGTGAGCCCATTTTTCATACTAGGCTAAATTTGCCCAAATTAAAGCGCATATAATTTACAATAAATGAATGAATGTGGAGAAACTAAGGATAAATGGTAGGTTTTTTAGTGGCATTCCCTATTAGCAATTATAAGGATGAAGTTCTTTCTGATATGACATCAATGTATGCTGGTCATATACTCTTGGAGCAGCCATGGTAGTTTGATAAGAATGTTACTTATGATGGGTACAAGAATAAATACTCAAATATCATATTAACATCTCTTGAACTATAGAATGGTGTAAGTGTTCGATCAAGTTAACTAAAGTGTGTAAGTAAGATGAGTTAAATATAAGTGATCACTTAAGAAAAAGAAAAGAATGATAGAAAAGTATATATAGAAAAGTGAAACAACATAGTAGTTCACAATGGAGAAAAAAGAAGGCATAGTGGTGCACAATAGAGAAAAAAAGATTCAGAGTTATGTTAGTTCGACAGCAATACTTGTACTTTTATAAAAAGTTATCACTTTTTAACTAACATTCTTAACACTTTTTTACCTAGTGCCATTATTTCTTTGTAGCAGGAATGATCATATCTATTTTGTAGGAAAATACCATATTAGTTCTTTTTAAGAGGTGCATAACACTAAATAAACTTCATTCCTTAAGATGTGTATAGAACCAACCTTGAGGAGACAAAAGAGATACATAGTTAAGTGAATGCGTTAGTGTCAAAAGAACAAGCTTAGTTCTTATAATTTTGGTGCTAAAGAAAAATGGAACATGACATATGTGTATTGATTATTAAGCCACTAATAAAATCATTGTAAAATATAGAAAATGATTTGCTTGATGAATTGCACGGTTTGTGTATTTTTTCTAAAATTAATTTAAATATTGCTTATTATCAAATTCGCATGAAAGTCAGTTATGAATGGAAAAGTGCCTTTAAGATGAAATATTGTTAGTCGTATCGTTTGGTTTAACTAATGCACCTATCACCTTTGTAAGGTTAATGAATCACATTTTACATTATTTCATTGGGAAATTTGACCATGTTTTGCATTATTTCATTAGGAAATTTGTTGTAGCCTTGTATGATGAAAATCTGGATGATGATATGAAACATTTGTATGTTGGTTTTCAGGTTTTAAGGGAGCATAAATTATATACTAACCTTAAGTAATGCTTTTTTTTGCACATAATCCATTATTTTTCTCAATTTTATTATGATTTCGCATGGAATAAGCGTAGATGAAGATAAGGGTAATACATTTAGGGAATGACCTACGCCTAGGAATGCGAATAAGGTAAGGATTTTTATGGATTATTAAGTTTTTATAGTAACATTTGTTAAAGACTTTAGTTCTATAGCAATACCTTTAAATGAACCTTTCTAATAATTAAAACAATTAAATAATTGAACAAGGAGCTTATGAATGAGTTATAAGAAGAAGATAGAAATATAGTAGATCTCTTATTAAGTTAAGTATAATAATAACTATTAGAAGCTTAACTTGTACAATAGATATCCAAACTACTTCTGCATCAGTTCCTATCGTTTGCACCTTTTGTGAAGGGGTTAAAAATATTCTAATGAGTAGGAATTCCTAAACTACACCTATATTCCAATTCAAGATGATTAGCCATAGAAGACTTCCAGACCTATAATATTGAAACTATTAGCGCCAAACATTGATCCTTGATAAAAATGAATTTGCTAAAAAGAATATTGTGTTTAAGTGGGATGATGTTCATGAGAGAGCTTTTAATACCTCAAAAAATTGGTTGAATAATGCATCTTTTTTAAAAATGATCTAATTTTGATAAAGCTTTTAAGGATGAATTTGATGTATTTGAAATTGGTATAGGAGCTATTTTCATGCATAATTCCAAATTGATTGCTTACTTTAGTGAAAAGTTTAAGGGGGTAGAATTACGCTATCCTACTTATAATATGGAATTGTGTACACTTGTAAGAATTGTATAAACATGGAAAAAAATTTATAGTTAAAGGAATTCATAATCCATTATGATAATGAGAGCTTGAAGTTCTTAAAATCCTATGGTAAGCTTCATAAGAGGCATACTAGATAGTTAGAATTTATTAAGACATTTTATAAGAATGAAAACGAAAATGTTAAAGTTGATGCATTATTTAGAAGTTACAAATTACTTACTCATTACAAACTAAATTAATTAGTTTTGAGTTTATTAAAACCTTATACATTAATGATGTTGATTTTGTCCAAGTGTGGTTTGCATGTTCTTAGTGTGCATGTGATGAGTATTATATGCATAATGCATTTTTATATTAAAAAGATAAACTATGTATATCTAAATGTTCTTTTTGAGAATTCCTGGTTATAGAGACACATAGAAGCAGCTCAATATGATATTTTTCTATGAAAAACATTTTAGATATATTGCATAAATATTTTTATTAGTCTAATATGAGATGTGATGTGCAATCTGTTTGTGATAAGTGTATAACGTATAATAACAAAAATCTAAAGTAATGTCACATGGTTGGTAAACACCTTTACTTATACCTAATCAGCTTTGGATTGACATGTATATAGATTTTGTGTTAGATTTCCTAGGTATCAAAATGGTAAGGATATCATACTTGTTTTTATCGATATGTTTAGTAAGATGACGCATTTCTAAAAACAATAATGCAACATATATTATCATTTGTTCTTTCAGGAAAAAGTACTTTCATAAATTTCCTAGAATAGTAGTAAATGATAGGGATGTTAAGTTCTTAAGTCATTTTTGGTATACATTGGGGAATAAATTAGGAACTAGGCTCTTATTTTCTACTATTACACATCCTTAAACGGATGGAAAAACTAAAATAGTCAATATGATACTTATTACTTTCTTATATGCTATTATTCAAAAGAACTTAAAACAATAGGAAAATATTTTCCTTATGTTGAATGTACTTACAATTGGTATGGACATTTACTATCTCTTGTTCTCTTTTTAAAGTTATGTATGGCTTTAATCTTTTAGATCCTTTAGATATCTTACCTTTTCTTACTAATAAACAAGCTAATTTGAACGTTAAGCATAAGGTAGATTTTGTCAGGTGTGTTCATATTAAGGTTCAGATTAATAAAGAGAAAAAGAATGAGTAATACGTAACCTAAGTCAACAAGGGGATGCATAAAGGTCATTTGTAAAATTCGAGGTTGGATTTGGGTTCATATGCCTAACGAGAGGCTTCTTTCATAAAGGAACTCTAAGTTGTAGCCTATAAGAGATAGAATGGTGAAGACAATGATAAGGCCTACAAACTAGATTTGCCAAGAAACTATGGTATTTTAAGTGCTATTTTTAATATTGCTGACACATCTTTGTTTGATGTAAGTGATTCAGGGATGAACCATTTTGAGAAGGGAGGGAATGATGGTGATCAACTTGCATTGGCATATATTTCTAGCCATTCTTATGGTTTTTTGCAAGGAATTAGAGGTCGAATAACTAGGACAAAGACTAAATACATGAAGCTAACTTTGCAAGAATTAATAATGGAGATGTAATAAAAGGAGGATGTTCAAGATGAATTAGATGCTTTACAAAGATTGTTCACTTCTCTACATGTTGATGAAGATGAAATATGATTACTATATAAAGAATAGGCTTGAGAGATTGTCTAATAACTTGTTCCACATGTTTTGAGTCAAATGGAGCCTAATTCACACAATTAATATATATTTAGAGTTCTATTTTTTATTTGAGTTAATCAAATTTAGTTCATTTTGTTTTAAATAATTGATCATGTTTTATTGTAATTGGGCCTAATATTTATGGGCTTTAGTTACTTAAAGGGGGTGATATATATTATTTATATAGTTTTAGATTTCATTTTTTTTAATTTGGATAAGGATTTGACTTTTTCAAAGTTGTTTAGTTGATCCTAATCATATTATGAAAAGGGATAAATGGGGAATGTCCTTTTCCTTATCTGTCTCTAGATTTTAGGGATTTAAGCCTATTAAAATAGGTCTCTAGATTTTAGGGATTTAAGTCTATTAAAGATTATCTTATTGATGTAATTCGTACATCATCATAATAAGAAATTTTTTTTATAGCTTTCTTCACTTTTATGAGAATTTTCCCGTTATGTTTTGGTAAGAACTTAATATGATTTTATCAAGGCAACATTTAGCAACCAAAATCAGTATAATCTTTTTTCTATTTAGCTGTTTTGCTTATAGTCAAGTTCTCCTTGGTTGATTTTGAAGATTATTTTGAAGTTCTTATTCTTTTTACTTCAAGTTTTAGGTGGTTTCAAGCTTATGGTTTGCAATATTTTGTATCAAAGCTTTAGTTTTTTAAATTAGGTGTTATCTTATACTATAAGTATTTGTTGTTTTTTTTTTTCTCATTTGTGATTATGTCATTCATCATTAATCCCACCTAACTCTTTCTTTTTGTAATCTTACCCAATTTTACTCTTATATAAATTAAAACAATAATGTGTATTATAAAGTCTTCATTTTATTTTAATTTTTTAATTAAATATATTTAGGTTTATATTTTATTTGAAATAATTATGATGTTTTTAATTATTATTTACTTCATTAGAATTTTTTTCTTCATCATTAAAGTGAATTTGTTAAAGTATTTTTTTTTTCAATTATTTCACTATCTTTGTTTTGCTTTTTCTTAAGAGTCTTTAATTCATACCTTTAAAAGTAAATTTTTAACGTAAAATAGATAGCATAATTTGCAAGTTCTTTACTTTATAGATTTATCTAAAATATTATTTATGTTATAGGAAGAAGTAGATTGTAGAATTTGGTTGGTATTTTCGATTGATTGTTATAATTTCATGAGATAATCCTTTTGTAGCTAAGGATCATGGATATCATTTTTAGCCTCTAATAAGAACTTTTGATCTTTGTTAAGACATTAATTTGTATTTCTTCTTTTTTTTTTCACTTTTATTAGACCTATCAATATTTCTAAAGCTATTAGTTTCTACTAATAATAAAGATTCTTTTTAAAAATCATCTCCAAAGAGTTCCTCAAAGTTTTCACTATCATATATCATTATTGCTTGTATTTTATCTCATTTTTCTTAATTTAATTCTATGTTTTGGAGTTTTTATTAATCCTACCGTATTTAGCAATATGATCTCTTACAATATTTATAAACATATTATATTTTGTAAAGAAGGAAATTCTGTTTTTTTTTGTTTTATTTAGAATTTTTATAAGATTTCCTTGGTTTACTCTAAGGAAATCTAATTTTGTTTTTTACTATAATTTTTTTAAGATTTATAATAACCTTTACAAGTATAATTATCATAAGTAACATCAAGTTGTTAACAAAATGAGCCTAATTCTTTTCTAGTTTTGAACATTTCATACTTTAGTTATTTTTGTAATTTTATATTGGCATAATTTTATATCATCTTTTTAAATAACTTAGTTCTTCACATGTTAATTTATTGTAAGATATTTGGTCATTATGATTTTCTTTAATCTTATTTCTAATTTTTTCTCCTAAAAGAGGATGAAGTCCTATAAGGAACTTCTCGTTCCAATAGGATTGATATATTTCATAATAATCCTACATTCCTATCTTTTAAATGAGAAGAGTCTCTTATAAAATGTAAAGATATTGCTAATATTAAGTTTGGGATAACATCGTATATATTAGTTAGGCAAAAAGTCCAAGCTCA
Organism: Erythroxylum carthagenense; assembly: GCA_026413575.1. NCBI lineage: Eukaryota > Viridiplantae > Streptophyta > Magnoliopsida > Malpighiales > Erythroxylaceae > Erythroxylum > Erythroxylum carthagenense. Next base: position 4,405,664 of record JANZLD010000007.1, read on the forward strand.
GCTAGGCCTAATCTAGTCCAATCTTAAATCAATAAGCTCAGAATTCATAACTCAGCCCAACTAAAAGTCTAAGTATATATATACAAAATCCATTCCTCTTTTTTTTGTCGTTTCCATCAATCACTTCTTGGTTTAGCCTCTCAACCACCATTTAAGGGAGAGTTTGAAATGAGCATGATAAGAGAATTATCATTCTTTCTCGGATTACAAATTAGAAAAACAGAAAAAGGAACCTTTATTAGTCAAAGACAAATACACAAAGGAACTCAATACAAAATATCACTTTGAGAATGTCAAACTGATGGGTACTCCCATATACATTAAAACTAAATTTGATAAAGACGAAGAAGGCAAAGCTACGGATGAGACAAAATATAGAGGAAGGATTGGATCACTACTATATCTTACAAACTTAAGACCAAACATTATACTTAGTATGTGCCTTTGTGCACGCTTTCAATCAAATCCAAAAGAAAGTCACCTTTAAGCAGTCAAAAGAATCTTTTGATATCTCCACAGAACTATGAATTTTGGACTATGATATCCAAAAATTGATTCATTTGACATAGTGGACTATCTTGATGCAAATTATATAGGTGATAAAGTCGATCGAAAAAGCACAAGTGGTCACTGTCAATTTCTTAGAGGATGCTTAGTATCTTGATCCTGCAAGAAGCAAAATTGCACAACACTTTCAACAACTGAAACAGAATACATAATATCTAATAGCTATTGTGCTCAAATCTTATGGATCAAGCGTCAACTACAGAATTTTTCTCCAAACTTATCTCATATTCTTATATTATGTGATAATACTAGTGCTATTAATATGTCTAAAAATCACGTGCATCATTCCAGGAATAAGCATATAGAAGTCAAACATCATTTTTTTAGAGATCATGTTTTAGAAGGAACCATTGATCTTTTGCACGTTAATACCAAAAATCAAGTAGTTGTTAATAAAAGATAGATTTTGCATGTTAAGAAAAGAGCTTACTATGTGCAAACTCTCTGATATTATTTCTGCATGAATTTTCTCTACAACTTGCCATTGCATTTTGCAAGCTCCTTCTATTGTGTTCCTTTAAAAATTCTCTCTCAATCTAATAGGCTCTTTTTAATTTTAGAAGGATCCTCTCGGTTTAACAGAGCAAGATACATGTATCCTAAAAGGAAATGATCATAGTGTCATTTCAGTTTTTAAAATACGTGCACTGTTTTGACAGTTATCTGTATGTGATTGATAGAAGAAAAGAAAATGATCGCACTCCCTCTTTCAGCGTGTACGACTGTCTATTCTCATAATCATAATTGTTATCTTTCCAAGAAGTGCCACTTCTCTTGCACCCTAACTCTCTGCTTTCTCTCTGTTCATTCTTTTTGCATCTAAACTTTCTGCATTTTTCTTAACTTTTTCTTCCCAACAATCTTTAATGGTAAGAACAAAATCAAAAGGATATAAGAAAATTTTGGCTTCAACTTCTAGCCATGATGAAACACCTCATCATGAACAAACTTTTGCTTATGATTCCTCATTTTGTCTCTCATAGTAGATTATTTGGACACTTCCACTGAAACTAATTATGTCTCCTTAAAGCTCCAAACTTCATAAATATAACTTATTATGACTTATTATGAAGCTCTAACGTTTCATTCCTCCATTCCATATTAGTTCAGGTATAAGTTGAAGGAAATGTCTGTGTGGAGAAGAAAACTAAAAAAGTAGTTGGCCTCTTGGGTCTTGCTTTAGAGCAGAGGTCTGAAAGGATACCAGAAATTGCAGGTGCTACACTATAGCAATAGGCTCATGTTCCCCCTCAGAACAAAAATAGCATGAATGATCATTTTTTTCAACTACTGAGGGAAATTTTCTCTAACCAGGATTAAATGCACAGATATATTAATAGCCTCCTAAACCAAATCTTGGATCTACAAATTCTCCTTAGGAGAAATTCTTCTTGATTGTGTCATTTTTTATTTTCTCCACATTTCTTTTTTTTGTGTTTTTGATAATGACAAAGGGGGAGAGCTTACGTGGACATATTTTTGCATATATATTATATGATTTGTCGATGCTACCTTGATTATATCTGTGATTGATTTTTCTGTGAAAATATATGATACATAATTGATAGCCTCCTTTCTTAAGAGGCAGGTTCCTTCTAATCATATTTAAACATATAAAAGTCTCAGGTAATTTTTGAAATCATCCATTATCGTTTTTAATTTTGAAAATATTTATTATTGCTTGTCATCATTAAAAAAGAGGAGATTGCTAGCTCAAGGTTTATTCTTAGAAATTTTGACGATAACCTTATAATATTTCAAAATTCAAATTGGATTTATTTCTTTATATATAAACAATAGTATGATTCTTAAAAGGAAATAAAATCATGGAATAATTACTTTCCTTTTTGTATGAACCTTCTTTATGAACTTACCTCATTAAAAAATAGTTTATCTAAAATGATTCTACTTATTATAAAGGTCATATATTAGCCACATGATTACTAGAAGATTTTTGGCAAAAATGACATCGAAGTTATTCGAAATTAATACCATCCAGTTGACTAAGGATGCAAGTGAAGCAATGACTAGTTAAAAGAAATCTCTACTTAAGGAAGAGTTGCTACTTTTGCGAACATGAAGATAAGACTTTTGAAATATGGTTATAGCATCAATTCTTTTGGGAGTGATATCATTGAAAAATCTTTTATTCTTTAGAAAGTGAATTTTTTTTTAGAGAGATTAGGGTAGCTCTTTTCGACCAAACTTCATTTTACGTTGAGAGCTTGTAGAAGCTAGCTAAATACTACTAGTTTGGAAAGTTAGAGAACCTTGAAAAATATTAACTTGTGAGCTTAGAGAGGCTCGTCAAATTACTACTCATTTGTATAGTGAAATATTCAATTTAGATACTTGGAGACTAGACGTAGGCTTAGGTTGTAAGTCGAATTAGTATAAATCGACTTCGTCCTTCTTCTGTTCTCTCTTAACTTTTATATTTCTGCATTATATTATGTGTATTTTTATTTCAGTAACAGGCTCTTTCACTTTTAACAGGCTCTTTTTGTTTTCAACTTTAAAGAGGTTCCTTTTAGTTTTAACAGGAGCCTTTTGTTTTAAATTATTTTTAATAGGACTTTTTAATAGGCTCTTTTCTTTAAAAAAGATCCTATCGCATAACATGCTCCTACTATTTTAACTATTGATAGGCTCCTATCATTACTTCTTAAATTGAAAGTAACTTGTAAAAAAAAATTTTAGTCGCACACAATTCACGCCCTCTTACGTATGTTTGCTTTATCATAATTAAGAGAAATGGGGCCTCTACAAAGACTAGATTCTATTAAACTTATAAAAGAGTTTTAGAAGTCATAAAATGTAACTTCTTTAAATATTATTAATATTAAAGTATTTAATCATTCCTTTGCTAATGGAATTATTCTTACCTGTAGTAATCACATATGAATATAGTTAAAAATTTTATCCCTGTATTTATCCATGGAATTCTGTGATATATCATAAATGGATAGTTTTAAAAGGTCCAGACAAAGGTATGTGTTTCTTCTATTAAAATATTATAATTTATTTGCTAGAACAAGTCAAACTTTATTGATTGATAAAGTTAAAATTTGTTGATTGATAGATTTGTTTTTTTTTACTTTAAGAATTTCTTAATTATATATAGAATTTTTAAAATAATTTTGTTTTTTATTTTATCTTTATTAATAATAGTGGTGGACATGGTAGAAATAACATTGGTTCTTATAAAGAAATATACTTTTAAGAAAAATAAATTTCTCCTTTTGTATGATTTTAAGTTAAACAACAGGTTTACTTGCTATAAAGGACTTATACTAGGATCACTTACCTTTAATAAAAAATAATATTTTTAGGAAATGAAAATTTTACTAGATCTTTATCCCTCATAATAGCCTTAACTCTAATACCAATAATCTTTTCAAGCTATTTTAACAGTTGAGAATGATTTTTATAATGTTAAACCTTTTAAAGTAATTAGTGATTGTTCCCCAAAGGATGATATTATAAACCATGAGATTTGTCAAAATCCCAAATATGCCATTTACACATTTTAAAGGAAATTGACTCTGTAAAAGCAAAGCACCCTTTGTTAAGCTTGACGAAGCTACTCCTATTTACTCAACTTGTAAAATTAATAAAGCCATATATCCTATAGAGCGAGGACACAAACTATAGAAAATTGAAAATTTTGAAGCTCAATTTTCACCAAATCTCTCATATTATCCCAATTATAATTATTATGACTACTATCTATCAAGCTTAGTTTAGTACCTTCCTAATATCAAACATGAAAAATCACCACTTATGATTGTTGTTTTTCAACACTAGATCTATGTTTGTCTTTCCCTTCCCATTCATAAGTTAGTTAAAATGATATAGTTCAATACCCAAAATATTTCTACCCAAAATATACTAAGGGTATTTATAAAACTAAGTGACAATATAAAGACTACGAGGATCTGCTTTCTCCATCTTTATTATTCATCTAAAAGTTATTCATCCCTTAGGTGGTATTATAGACTTATGATTAATTGATTATAAGCAAGATCAATAACCAAATGTTCCTATTTTGATAAGAAGTTCAAAGTTAAGGTCTAGTGAGTTGACCTAAAAACATAAAGCTTCACCTTAGGCTATGGATGAATGGCTACCCTAAAACTCCCAGGCCATTAATCAAAAGATAAATGAATCTACTATATTTTTTAAACAAATGTAGAAAGCCAATTCCCTCTTGATTGGATCTAAAATTGAAGAAGAATATTTGGAAATAATGAAATAATTTTAAAAGTTTTCTCATTTCAAACGTAAAGAATAATAAAGAAGTACATATGGGCCTAGATAATAAGAAATAAAATTGCTATAATCCCATTCCATAGGCTTAGAAAAATATTATGCAAAAAAATTGCATAAATCTTTAAAATAATAATAAATAAAAATAAAGCCACAACAGATAAAAGTTTGAAAGAAGCTTGCAAGATGCTTTATGAAAAGCTAAAGCTTATAAGATAATTTACCTGAAGCTAAAGCTTGCAAGTTACTTTTCTAAAAGTTAAAACCAAAAATATGTTACATCATGTAATTGGGCTATTTCATGAGTTGGTCAATTATGTAATAACCATAAGTGCATAGTGTAGCTATAGATAGTGCTGGTAAGTACAGGTCGATCTCACGAAGACTATGAATACTAGTACCTACCCTTCCTCTATTATCTAGCCTAGGGATTTATTTCATATTTTTAATGAAAATAATATAAAAGCTAAAACAATTAAAGAAAAATGAAATGATAATGAATGCAAAGACAGTGCAATTCACTCAGAATACTATGATTATCAAAAATAAGTATTTAGGTTCGAATTCCTTTATACCCTTGACAGATTGATCTTTTATTATGCAATTGTTTTGTTGATGTATTAGATTGTGGAGACTCTTATGGTATGCTAATAATTGATCTTGAGTCTACTAACAACTAATCCTAAGGTCTCTAACTGAATTACTCAATTTAAATCTTATTAGATTGCATTACCAATTTATAAGTCCCTCTATTAGGTTTGATAATCCAAAAGATTTATGTTGTTGTATCTCTAGGATTGCAATTAACTCCTTCTAATTATGATATATCTATTCACACTAGGATTTCTCAATCTCTCTGTATGAAATCAGATTATGTTCTAATATCCTCAAGTTATTAGTATATAAATAAAACGCATAATCAAATCACAATATAACAAGCAACCAATTGCATTAATAAAAGAATCAAATCATATTAAAGTATTAACATATGGTTCATATAATCTAAATACTAACTGGACATTTAGTTATATATGATTGAATATGAAATCAAACATACATAAATAAAAATACAAATTGAAAACAATGGAATCATAATTCTAAATTTCACCGATTTTCTTCTATCAAATGTTCTTGAGATGTAAAAGCTTGATCTTGTATTTTGATAGATCTTTTGATGATTTCTTTATGTCTTTTTCTTCTTTGGACCAAAATCACACATAGAGAACTACTCCAGATCTAGAAATCGCCTTGCAAAGTCTCCCTTTTCCTTAGCTATCGAAAATATCTTTTTATATTAAAAATTAGGAATTTTGGGACTTACACAGTCTGGTACATGGCCATGTATCAGACCATCTATGTCTAAAAAGCCTCATGGCCTGGATAAGTGCACAAATGGATGCATGGTTGTGCATCACTTTTATGCTTCAATCATTTGTTTTATGCATCTTTTCTTCTGAATTCTGCTCATTTAAGTCTGTGAAAGTAATTATAGCCTATAAACACACTTGAAGCACATTAAGTTCCAAATATATAATAAAAGTATAAAATATCAAACGAAAACACATCAAATATGAGGCAAAATTATAATCAATTATGCATCTATCAAATATTCCCACACTTAGTTTTTACTTGTCCTTAAGCAAACCATAATCAAAATTATAAATTTCACAACATCAATCCATTATCATTTCAACTTATCCATTTATATCATACATTATCATATTGAATTAAATTAACATGTAATCAGAATCAAGTTGTCATAAAATTAACTTCCTAAGTAATATTAATAATAATCACGTCAACAATTGCATTGAAATTAAAAGCATACATCTTTACACCCTCACCAAGATTTCATTTAATGTGCTCAAGTGTTTAGGGTGAAAAGTATCAAGACTCACTATTAATGCATAGTAGAACCCTTACAATATTTTTTTTTCAGTAAAATCACATCTCTACCACCTATATACAACTAGGAAAAAAAATCAAAAGGTCTTTGTGTAGGTTGTAATGGGACTTAGGTACAATATGATTGGGTTAATAAAAAGGGTTAAGTGAAGGAAATTTACTCAAAGAGATAGTACAAGACTTGTTTACAAGTATACACAAATCCTTTTAGTGCAACTTTATTGGTGCCAAAAACTTTTTTTTTTCTCTTTTTTCTTTCTTTTCTCCTTTTTCTTTTTTATATTTTTTCAATCAGTACCAAAATTCAGAAATATTGGACCTTTCACAAATTTCGAGTCTTAATAAGTAAACAATGTAAATACCTTCAAGGTTCAAAATGATAAACAGGTCTTCAAAGAAAAATAGGATAAAGGTTAATATATGGGTAAAACCAATGTAAAAGCTAAGGCTCAGCTTAGTTTTTCCTAAAGGTAACTCTAAGGGTATGGTAATTTCAAAGAAAGAGGCTAAAACAAGTTAGTGAATTTAAGTGCCTTTATCATGCCAATGCTTCCAATTTAACAAATATAGTCTCAACATGAATAATAAAAGCAAGTTTTAGAATTATCCTACTATGCAATGATAACACACACATGAAAGAATAACAAAAGTTTTAAAATTTTTGAAAAATTTCTCTTTAGGCTCAAAAACTCACAAAATATTGGGTATATACGTGTGTAAATAATATGCAATTTTATTAAATTTGAATATTTCAATGATTACGGAAAATATGACTTAGAAAACTAAATTTATTCTAATTATCATCCTTTTACACGTCAATTCAAATCAATATTCAATAATGAGATACAATATTTATGGACAGATTCAACTAATTCAAGACATCAATTAATAAAATTTATAACTAGGATTATACTAGACTTCAAGAAAACCCATCTCCATCCTTAAAGTTGTACATTGTCCCCAATTTACATAATACAACTAAATATACATGTGGGAGGGTTGATTGGTACTTTCCTAATTATGACGATCTTTTGATTTGGATCCATCCAATGTGAGACTAACATCCTTGCAAAATGTGAAAGAAAAGGATAAAAAGAAAAAAAGAACTAACATAGCAGAAAATAAAATCCTATACTAATATGAAAGCAAAATCAAGATATTATTAACATTGAAATAAAATTAAAACTAACTCATAGGTTACCTCCTATACAGTGCTTCTTTAAAGTCGGTAGCTTAACGTATCCTACTTGTTTAATGTCATCTTGGATCAATAATCAGTGACTTGCTTCTACCTTTTTCTCCGCAAAGTGATTTCATAGCCTACAAATAAGTCACATATTGCAATATAATAACAAAGACACAATTTATCAAATTAATAAATGCAATTTTAAACAATAATGCCTTTTGTAATGATAAACATAATTTAAATCGAACAATTTGTCTTCGAGAAAGTGCCCTTTGTACTTAAGGTCACTACCAACACCTCATTAGCAGTTCCCTTACTTGATTCTCCCACTAATTCTTCCTCAACCACCTTTATCCATTGTTCTTCTACATCCTGGATAGAGGTTTCTGGCTCATCTTCTTCAATTACCTTCCGTCACTCCTCTACTTTTCATTTTTGGATGGAGACTTGTTCTTCTAAAAGCTCTTCTTATAACGTCACTTCAATTATGAAGCCAATCCTTGCCTTTTCTTCTCTCTCAATTTCGCTTCGCCCATCTTTCATATCAATAAGGAGTTTCATTAACTTATCTATATACTTGCTTCCTCTTCCTCTTCCTCTTTTTCTTCTGAGAGCTCATCTTCATTATAAGGATGATTGCCATTCCAAGTTCATTAGGATCTATTTCATTAGGACTAGGCAAACTCCTTAGTTGTTTGTTGGATAATATCATTATTAATTGATAGATCCATGTTTTGTATGCCGGCCTCTCTTTCTTGATACCTCATGTTTAAATCTTAAATAAACTTGGTCATTATATTTTTCAGAACAACAATTACCTCCTCGCCTTCTTGAAACGTGTCTTCATTCATGAAATTGATTGTTGTCTCTTCTTTACTCTGAGATGGTTGGAAGCTTAAATTATGCTCTCATTATATATAGGTAAAGAAAATCTCTCATTAAGTTCACATTGACTAGCTACTCTCTCGGTAAGGCATTCCATTATTTTATCCGCAATACTCTTTTTTTCTTCTAGAAGTTCTTTTTTAATTGTCCCTCCATTCATGAAGCTAACCCATGTTTTTTCTTGACTCTAGAATTTGTGTCGATTAACTATCATTTCAGCAAGGATTTTCATTAATTTTTCTTCCAAAGTTAGCTTGTTACATGAAGATGCTTAGTGCTATAAATATCTAGTTAAAACACAATCGTTCCATCCATAAGTATAAGAGTTGCTTTACTATTAATTATAGCTATTCTTATCCAATGCACTATGAGTTTGATTATACATGCTAGGTTGCTCCCATTTATGCGCTGGTGCTTAACATTCATGATTGTAGTGATAAGTGCAATAATGTCGCTACACGGTCTACATATTGGTTGAGCCTTCAAAAATATGTAAGAACACCTCACTCTCCCATATAGTGATGTTATAGATTGCGAAGACATATTCTGGCTCCCAAAAAAGTCTCATATGCTCCATTCTTCTAATGTGAACTGTGGCGATTAGAATGAATCGTAATTCTTATAATAAACCACAAACTCAAGATCAAATAAAGAAATTCAAAAGATAATTAAATTAATAAGTCACAAATACAATAAAATAAAAGAAAATAAATACAAACACAAAAATAAAATTTAAAAAACATAGATAAAACAAAATAAAAAAAATGATAAGGAATAACACTCGTGCTTTCCTAATATCAAAGTCCCTGGCAATAGTGCCAAAAACTTGCTTGACCTATTTTGTGAGTTAGTCAATTATGTAATAACCATAAGTGTTTGATGTAGCTGTAGCTAGTATAGGCAAGTTCAGGTTGATCCTATGAAGATGATGAATACCAGTACTTGCCCTTCCCTTATTATCTAGCCTAGGGATTGATTTTAAATTTTTAATAAAAATAAAATAAAATAATTAAATAATTAAATAAATATGAACTAATAATGAATATAAAGACAATGGAATTCACTCAGAAAACTATCATTATCAAAATTTAATATTTAGGTTTGAATTCAATTAAACTTTTAAAAGATTGATTTTTTTATCATGCAATTGTTTTGTTGATGTATTAAACCGGAAGGGCTCCTGTGGTATGCTAATAACTGACCTTGAGTCTACTAACAACTAATCCTAAAGTCTCTAACTGAATTACTTAGGTTAAATCTTATCAGATTGCATTACCGATTTATGAGTCCCTCTATTAGGTTTGATCCTAATCTGGAAGATTTATGTTATCCTATCTCTAGGTTTGCAATCAAATCCTTCTAATTACAGTAGATCTATTCACACTAGGATTTTTCAATCTTTGCATATGAAATAAGATTATTATCAAAGATCCTCAGGTTATTAGTATATAAATAAAACATGTAACTAGACCACAATATATCAAACAACTAATTGCATTAATAAAAAAATCAAATCATATTAAAGTATTAATAAAAGGTTCATCTAACTTGAATATTAAATGGACGTTTTGTTACATATAATCGAATACGAAATCAAACATATATAAACAGAAATATGAATTGAAAACAATGGAATCATAATTCTAAATGTCATTGATTCTCTTCTATCGAATGCTCTTATGATGTAGAAGCTTGATATTGTATTTCGATGGATCTTTTGATGATTTCTTCAAGTTTTCTGCTTCTTTGGACCAAAATCGCTCCTAGAGAATGACTTCATGTCTAGAAATTGCCTCCTAAAGTATCCTTTTTTCCTTAGCCACTGAAAATTTCTTTTTATATTAAAAACTATAGTTTTTTAGACTTACATAGTTTGGTACACGGTCGTGTATCAAATCGTGTATGTCCAAAAACACTTGAAATCACAATTGTGCATAGCTTAGACAAGTGTGAGATCTAGATACATGGCTATGCGTCACTTCTATGCTTCAATTCTTCATTTTATCCATCTTTTCATCTGAATTCTTCTTCTTTAAGTTTGTGAAAGCATTTATAACTTATAAACACACTTGAAGCATATTAAGTATCAAACATACAATAAAAGTATGAAAAAATCAAGCAAAAACACATCAAATATGAGGTAAAATTATGGTTAATTATGCATCTATTAGCATGCATGATTCTTTACATTATAATTACTAAAATATACATTAATATGCTTATAAAAGGGCACTTAATGCAAGGGGAAGGAATCCTTTTCCTCACCTTCTTCTCTTCTGCTCCCCCTCTCTTTTTCTCTTCTTGAGTACACTGATATTCCCTTCTTTTAAATCTAGGAAAATCCTTCTAGTTTAAAGCCTTACATAATAAAATTCTTAAAAACCCCTTCCATTTTATGACCTTTCCATATTCCTAAAACTCGACAACTTTATCTCGTCTTCAAAATCATAATAAAATTCTTTTCCCATTCCTCAAAATACTAAAACACTTATATAAATCTCTTTTTTTCTTTATCTTTTCATAGACCCCTCTAGTTTTAATGCTTTATAGTATTTGAGTAAAATAAAAGTTAGTTATCTTATTGAACCTTAACTCTTATTTTTAATAGAATTATAATATTAATATTTATTTATTATTTATTATTAAGTTTCTTATTTTAATATTGCCTTTTATTTTCTTATACCCTACTTCATCTACTATTTGTATATATTTTAATCCTTAATTTATATCATTATCTATTCTTTTTTATATATCTTTTAAAACAAGGCATAAATAATATAAATAGAAAGCATTATAGGATACAAGAACAACACACTCAAATTAAATCAAAGTTGGAAGGCTTTTTATTATAAATTTTAGTATATAAGGCTTTAAGGTAAAAAAGGCTTTTTCTTGATTTAGAAGGAGAAGACAGTAATACACTCAGGAAGAGAGAGAGAGATAGAGAGAAAAAGGGGGCAGGAAGGAGTAGAAAGAAAATGGTGAGGAAAGGGTTTGGTTGTTCTCATTAATTTTTTTAGAAGATAAGTATATAATATGTTGCTTTTATTCCAAAAAGCATTAAACACAAGCTTTATTTTCTATTTCTTTTTTCAAAGTTTTAAAATTTTTTGATTAATTTTCTCATTTTATGATCAAATCTTTTTTAATAGTATGTTCTTTAAATAATTTTTGTTACGTACATAATAGTAATATAACAAAAATAACACCTTAAAAAGAGAAACTATGGCTTTAATAAGAGATGAAAGCTATAATACTAGCTATAAAAAGTTCTTGATGACTTTAACTATTTAAACCAAGATCAATGAAATTAAGAAACATCATTATAAGGTTTTAGCAATTATAGGATAGTCTATTTGGATTCCATTACATCAATTATCTTTCTATTGATGTCTTTAGTCAATACAATTTATTTTTATCTAAAAAAGACTCTTTAAATTAAATGGAAGGTCCATATATGCATTCTTGAAAATTATGATTTTTTTTAGCTTCGTATGGAGTAGTAAGGTTAAGAATAAATAAGCTAGCTTGAAAATTGTTAGATATCTTTTACTATAAGATTAAGTTTTTTTTCCCCAATCATCTATGTTTATCCATTAATTCTTGTTATAGTCTAGGTTGCAAAAAAAAGAAGTTTATTCCATAAAGATCTAGAATATTGACATTTAAAAATAAGCGATTGCAAAAGTCATTCTTGGATGCATAAGGCATAAGTTAAGTAATTGGTAATACATCTGTCTTTTGTTTTAAGCCTTTGATTTATTGCTAGCAAAAGGATACAGGAGGCTTTAAATAAGTTATGAAGGAACTAGATCAACTTTTTCAATTGGAATATTTCATGGTTATTAGTGAAGATCTTGTAGGAATTGTTCTTTAACTATATAATTGTTTCTTCAATCTCTAGCTTGGGTTTGTAACTAGAGAGATTGTCCCATATATAAAAGAAGCTTCTTAAGTTGACTATGAGCCATGTACAAGCTTCACTTTGAATGATAACTATTACATTAACTATTTTTTCTATACTTGCCATTAATGTTTGAACATTTTAGTAGTTATAGAGAGGACTATGACAGTGCCAATTGTACTACCAAAACAAATATTTTAACCATTTCCTACTTATCTCTTTAGGTCATTACATATATTGTCTTTTAGATTTAGAATTTTTTTAGAGCCTTAGTGTTGGACCCCGTCTCCGAGGCCCAACATTCGGACCCATCCAGCGTAGAAGACCCACAACCGAACACATATGCTAAT
>JANZLD010000007.1:4467981-4478429 GCA_026413575.1 Erythroxylum carthagenense
TATATATATCATGTATATGTTATGTGGATAGCTGTGAAGAATTACTAAATTATGTTGAAATAATAATATGAAATGTTTGTGTGCATGTTGAATTGAATGATTGAGATGAGTGATTGGATTATTTGAGATGACTACATGAAATGTTTGTATTCATAATGTGTTGGTTGAAATATGAGATATACATATCGTGATTTGGTATCCAAATTAAATGATGTGATAAATGGGAATTGGTTTGAAGAATGTGATATATTTGAGAATTTGAATTATATGTTTGTGATGTTGTATCCTAACTTCAGTGAATATATCGATGATGGTTCACTCACTGAATTCACAAACTCATCAAAATTGTAACTTTGATTTTCAGGTACTGGGGTGACTTAGATTTTAAGGCAATCTAGTAGCAGCCTAATATTGTTTGCTTTGGAACCCAGAATGACTCAAAGGTTTGGTTAGTTGATTCTGCATCATCTAATCATATTATTCTGGTCCATTACCTAGTTTTATGTTGTACACATTGTATAAACTTGTGAACTTTCACATGTTATGTATTGTATAAATATGAATTACGAGTGTAACGAATGTTTATGTTTGTGAATCAAATGCAAAGAATCTTAGATGTCTTTGGTAATGTAAATACATGGATTATAGAATGTAATGAAAATGTAAACTTATGGGTATAAATAACATGAGGAAACTTAGTTCTTCGAAATGCTTATGTTCTATATGATGCCATGATAAGTTGATGTGACTGCTTTAACATGAGGCTTCTGTGACGTATATGCTCGAATATCCTCTGGAATGTTAGTATATGCTTTATAGTAGTGGGATGTTACACTCCTACTTTAAGAAACTCTACTAATGGAGCCATATTATAATTGCCTTCTTTAATTAAGGGAGGGAAGTATTGAACTTTTCAGAAGGTGATGCACCCTTGAGTACTTGATACCAAGACAACTTTAGTCCACAGAGGGAGGGAGAAGATTGAGCTAATAAAGTCAACCACCTGCTTAGGAAGAGAAGTTGAAGTTGATGGAGGATTCTATAAGTGGAGAAAAGTAAAGGTTAATTTGCGGAGAAAAAGCTTCCGTTCCTAAAATAAAAGAAAATTAGACAAGGATGATATGCACAAAAAAAAAGGTCCCATCTGAATTTCTCAACTAAAATTGATACAAAATTCTAAAAACTTTAAAATAAAATAAATAATCAAATAAATTAAAAAAAAAGAAAGAAAAGGATTTTTCTCTCTCAAACCCTTTTTATAAACGTATAGAAGTAAATTAGCCTAAATATGTGTAGTTATTTTATATAATAATATAATCCTACCTGACTTTTTAGCATGGCCAACAATTGTTAATTGCTCTTCCTATAATGTTGCTTTTCCCAGATACTGCAATCACAACTTTTGCCGCATCCCACAGTAGGGAATTGACCTCTACCTTCAACTAGAATATATCCTCTCGACCCATCTCTTAAAAAAGAAACCTTTAATCATTTGATGTAACAAAGGTGGAATATATACAAAGGCCATGGTCTTATGTTCTTTCTGACTATGATCGAACTCACTGAGGTTTATATATTAACATAACATTTGCATAAAGATTACACACACACAAAGAAAAAAGGGTTTGACCGCCCAAGAGTTCTTTATTCAATTATAGAAGTTGGAAGATTGGAGCACTAACGACGAATGCCAAGAACCAACAGAGGTGAGCCTCATCGGATCCGCTTCAGATACTCGTCCTCTTGAAATAATTATCTTCTGATCAGATGCTCTTCAGCTTTTTTAAAAGCCTAGCGTTTTGTCTTGGTTTTTTAATTGCGTTTCCGTTATGTGTGTTTTAATAAGGAAATGAAATCTTTCATGCTTAGGTTTTATTACTATACTCAAAAGTGAGGAAATGACAACTTTCATGCTTCGGTTTTAATACTATACTCAAAAGTGACATTTCTTCATTGCCAAATCATAATACCTGTCGTGAATAAAGAGCTTAGTTCATTTTCTAGTTTTTTATATTTTCAGGTTCAACCATCCGCAAAGGACCTAGCCGACTCGAGCGGAGATAAGTCTAGATATGGATAGCTTAAAGATGTCTTCCTATAATTAGGACCCTCTTAAAACACCTTGTGGACATCTAAAAAAAATCATGTTAAAAATTTCATGACCTTCCAAGAATCCTGACGTAAGTGCTTATGTTTCTAACATAAAGTTGTACATGCTATTCTGTTGGTGCACTTGGAAAACAAGTACAAAATTAGATAGCTAATTTCGTACCTTTTAAAAGTTTACATTATAATACAGAGGAAATCATCGGTCACAGGATCCTCATTTGAGCCTTCCTCACTGGCCCCCAAATGCACTTGGCTTCACGTTGTGGATGACTCCAAACTTGAAACTAAGATGTCTTTTTCTCATCCGGAAAAAACAACTGAACATCATGTAGTTGCCCCTCCTATAGATATTAAAATGGCTGCAGCAAGAAGATGGGACGCTAACCTCATTGGCTCCTTCGTGGATAGAATAGTGTCCTTTGAAGTTTAGGCATTCTCTATTTAGAAGCATTATGGAGTAGTAGACATCCTTGTAAACAATAAGGATGTATTCTTCTTCAAGTTTTCCAGTTCAATACTCACTAAGAAAGTCTTTAAGTCAGGGCCTTAGTAAGTCCATAAAAAGCCCCTTTTACTTTAAACTTGGCGACCTGGCTTAAACATAGAAGAAAGCAAGCAATCCAACATCGTATTTGGATGTGCGTCTACGGCATTCCTTTGGAGTATTGGACATCAACAGGTCTGGATCAAATTACAATTTTGTGGACAAACCTGTACAATTGGATGAAGCCATAACTTAAACCAAAAGAATCAAATTTGCTAGAATTTATATACTAGTCGATGCAATTAAAGATCTCCCTGAAGAAATACCAATTCTAAAACAAAATCACAATTATGAGCTGGTGGAAGATGTAGTGAAAATCACATATGTATGGAAGTCTATCAATACGAAGATAAAGGGAGACCTACGGGGAAAATGTTTAAGACATGCCAGCTTATGGAATTAATGGAAGAGGACTAAGAAATAAATGAAGAGTATGTTATTCCTAACATTGAGCACAATCAAGAAAAATTAGGAATTGAATTCCAATAATAACACAATCGATACCACACCATCGGCTCCATAAGTAGAAGAGAATCATAATGCATTTATTCCACTGCTATCGCACTTAAAGAGGCAACTTGAATGAATAAGTATCATTAATGAGGTAATCCTCTATACTCATTCTCCTTCTAAGTTGAAAGATGACTTCAAACCACCTAATAGAAGGAAATCTAACAGGAAGAAGAAGCCCTTCTTTAGAATTCATAACTTTTATTGCATGGACTATAAGGGGAACCAATGCCCCTTCTAAATAATATGCTCTTACAGACTTTATTTTACATAATAAGCCTTACAGTATAGGCATTTTGGAATCTAGGATGAAAATAGGAAGTTGTAGCTTGCTAAAGCTCTTCCCAAACCAATAGAGAATAATCACAAACTACTCATATCATCCCAATGGAAGAATTCTAGTGTTGTCCAATGAGGAGAAAATAACATTTCTGAGCTCCCTAGTGTGTGACGAAATGGATGTGAAATTGAAAGCCTAAATTCTTATAATTTCCATATCATTCATCTATGCTTTCAATTACCCTTTCCAAAAAAAAAATCTATGGTCAAAGATCATATAATTTTTAACCAATATTAAAACACCATGGACATTGGTTGGTGATTTCAATTTAATCATGTATCCAAATAAAGCTAATGGGAGTAATCATTCCAACTTGTTATGATAAGTTGAGAAAATGCTTGAGTGATAGTCAAATGATTGATATAACTTTTCGTACTTGCTTCTATATATGGAGCGTTAAACAGAAGAAGCATTTGTACCTAAAGGAAAAACTTGATAAAGGTTTGCCTAATTTGGAATGGTTCCAAACATTTCCTCATTCTAGAGCTATATTTTCATAATCCAAGTCTTTTAGATCACTCCCTAATCATCAATGTACATCACCTGTAAGTCCATCCACTAAATTTCCTTTCAGATTCAATGACTTCCTTGTTGAGCTCTCTAGATTTTATGATGTTATGGTTAAAAAGCTCATCTCATATGTATATGGTACCAAGTTGTTCATACTAACTAGAAAGTTAACAAACATAAGGAAAGTGCTTAAGGTACTATATAGACAAAATGTGGGAAGCATCTATCGTCTTCTCAATACTATAAGAATTGCTCTAAGAAAAGCCCAAACTAATCTCAACAATAATCCATCCAACCCTTTGTTATAAAACTTTGAAAAGCAAGCTCTACCTAACTTCACTCAATCTCTGAACTTTGATCACTCCTTAATGAAACAAAGATCAAGAAGTTTGTGGTTAAAGGAGGGGGATAGAAATTCTTCCTTCTTCCACAAATCTGTAATTTCTAGGAAAGCCTCTAAGAGAATTGTCACAATTGTCAAAGATGATACCATTTTGACCAAGCAAAGCCAATTCCTTGAGGAAGCTAAAGATTATTTCTCTAAATCTTTAGGCTCTCTTTCTTCTTCCATTTCCTTTATCTCCATTATTAAAGAGATTATTCAAGATCATCTATCTTTTCCAGGAAGTGCAAATTCTATCCAAGCCTGTCATAGTTGAGGAAGTTAAGAACTAATTAAAGTCTTTGAGGCCTTTTAAAGCAATTAAACCAATTGACTTTAATGCCATTTTTTTCCTAAAAACTTAGTCGTTAGCAAAAAAATGTAATAGTAGAAGCTATGCATAAATTCTTTATAAAGAAGTAATTTTCGAAAGAGATTAATGGACTATCATATACCTTATCCCAAAAGGAAATGAACACAAATCCTTGAGTGATTTTTGTCCTATTGCATGTTATGAAATAACATACAAAGTCATTTGTACAATAATTGTAGATAGACTTAAAATAAAATAGTGCTATAAGCTTATATTAGTCAGTCATAAGGAGCTTATATATATGGAAGGCAAATTAGGGACAACCTCCCCTTAGTTTAAGAACTTTTTAAGCATTAAACCAACAAAAGAAGTAGATGGAATTTTTCCCTTAAAATATATTTTTAAAAAATCTATGATACAATGGATTGGAACTTTATAGTCAATACAGTTAAAGGTTATGGATTTTCCATTGTATATAGAGTATGGATAAAATAATGATGTACAACAGCATCCTTTAATATTCCAATTAATGGTGAATTTAAAATTTATACAAGGAATTAAAGGATTAAGGCATGAGGATCCTATATTCCCTTACCTTTTCTTAATTGTGATGGAGGTCTTCAAACAAGCTGCTCAGAAGAGTTTTAGAGAGAAACAACCACTTCAACTATCATTCTAAATGTAAGAAGCTTAAAATTATGTGTTTAAATTTTGTTGACGATCCTTTTGTCTTTTCCAAAGCTAATGATAAATCCATTTCCTCAATCATAATTGCTCTAAATATATTCTCAAAGCTCTTAGCATTAAAAGCCAACTATTCAAAAGAATGGATTGTACTAATCTACAAGTGCCACTGATCAACATATATGGTTGTCTTCCATTATTAGCTTTAAACATGTTCATCTCCTTATTATATATATTGGTATACCTATATCATCAATAAAACCATCTAATATTGATTTTAAGCTTATAGTTAAAAAGATACATAATAGGTTGAATAGTTGGAGCTCTAAGTCTCTATCCCTAGTTAGCAGAGTTTTGCTGAGTTCTCAACTCCATTAATATCTACTAGTCATCACATTTGGTTTTCCTTAATGCTATAATGAAAATCATAAAGAGATAACTTAGGATATTCCTTTAGTTCATCTTTAAGGAGAAGGAAGTAAAACCAATAATCAAATGGCCAGAGATATGTTATCCACAAGTACAAGGTGGTCTAGGAGTTAAATCATTCAAAACTACCAACATGGTGATGCTTCAAAGATGATTTGGAGATTATGAAAATATAATAATGCATTATGGGTCAAATGGGTTCATGCTTACTATATGGCATAACCTCTAGAACTTTAAAATATACTTGAATGTGTCATTTACAATGAAGTTTTTGACTGGACTAAAAGACAAGATAAGAATGCAATGCTTCATGGTGAAGGTCTCAACTCTTCTTTTTGCTATGATAATTGGACAACATTTAACCCTCTGGAAAACTTAAGCCTTCTTTCACCTCTCAAGGTATATTGCCCACTAAATGCCACGTTATCACAAGTACTCATCAACTACAGCTCCATTAGTAATATCCTTCCAACCTCAAACATCACATAATTTCTTACAAGCTTTGCTCTGAGACTTGAACACCAAGATAAACTTATCTAGGAAGATTCAAATTCTGAAAACTTCACTAATATATCATACAGAAACCTTTTTATTCCACCAACACCCAGATTTTCTTGGTATAAACTAGTTTGGATTAAAAACTCTCTTCCTCATTCTACACACACCTTAGATAGGGTTGTAAGATTTGTGAACATTCCCAACTAGTGCATCTTATGTAGGTCGTCACTTGAAACACTAATCAAATACTATTTTAGTGTAATTTATCTAACTTTTCTTGGAATCAAATCATAGGGAGATGCCAAATAGTTAATCCACCAAGAACATGGCTTGAAATAATGGACTAGAGCCCTAAAACCAAACATAAAAATGGAGGTGATGCATAAATCTATTGAGTAGCCCTCCTACCTTATCACTTTTCTATGGGATGAAAGGAACAAGATAGCCTTTTCCAATCAATGTCTAAAGAAAGGAGGAAGTAACAAGGAAGCTAATTAAGAAATTTAGGTGCCACATATACCACATTGAATGATGAGTATAAGTGTAGTTAAAGTCACCTCATAAGCTAGAACATCACTTAATTTGATGTAATCCTTATACTTTTACATAATTCTTCATAGAATCTTTTGTATGCATTGGTTTGAGTTGTAAAATTCAAATTTTCTTTGTCCACCTATATCAACATACTTGTACTTACATTTCCTTTTATGATAATTTATTCAAAATTTAAAAAAAGATTGGTTAAGAGAACATTATAAGTAGTATAGAGTATGTTAAATTAGAAATTTTAACTCTTTTAAAGCTATGCATATTTATAATAGAGTTTACATCTTTTAGTAATTTACTTTAATTATAATTATAATTAAATTAAACTTTAATTATAATTATAATTATAATTAATTATAATGAAATACCAATTATGCCCAATTAAGATAGAATATCTCATATTGATCCTTATTAAATATTCATATTTAACCTCTAAAGTTTCTCAAATTTTACAATCAAGTCCAAATTAATTAAATTAGCTTTTCTCTCTTTGATCACTCTTTATTTATGACCAATTAGTATCTTAAATATGTTAACAATTGATATAAATTATATCCCTAAACTATATTTAGGATTAGATAAATTAAACTCCTTTATTTTAACTATAATTATCTAATTAAATAATTTTTATCCATAAATCAAGAATGACTTCTAGCAATGTATCATAACCAACCAAATATTAGTAATATCAAAGAGATTTTTGACTAACCTTTCTATGCATGATTTTTTTGTATAATTCAATCTTGTCATCATATAATGTTCCAATTAGATACAAAGTATGAAATTATTTTCTACTCTATCTAAGTCCAATCATATTAGTTCTCTATCATTAATAATTGATTTTATTATTGACATTTGTAAACTATTCTTCAAATGTCATTCCACCTTGTCAAAGGACTTTCTGAATCAATACTAATCGATAATAACAGAACAATTTTCCTAATCATTTTAGGGTTACGAATCTTATATTGATTACCTAACTACCTCTGCCTTGTTCATAGTATATCTAATAACTACTAATTAAGCTATCATTGATAATGATAACTAAGTTATAAGTAGCATCAAAATATAAAAATCCATATATGAGATATTTAAAAGATTTTAAGTCAAAAAATCATTTGTACAATCATAATAAGAATTTTCATATACATACAAGTAACGCTTCAAATAGAATTGAGTTAAAATAGGTGGTCTATTAGATATGAGTAATGGATTTGAGATAGATTGGGAATTTTTTTCATTTGGAACAATAGGTAGCAAGGAATGTTATTCACTAGTAAAAAATTGGATAGAGAAATGGTGAATTAGCTCTAGCTAACTAATTTTCCTAATTCCTTTGCCTACTTTGGTGCTTTAATGTGCTAAAATCATTCCAAAATTGAGGTATATAAGCTATTCACATGACAATATTCAAGGGCACTCTTTAGATTCTTCAACTTTTTATCAAAAAGGAAGGAGTTTGATGAAAATGTGAGGGTAAATTAGGATCCTTAGGCGAGAGGATACAAAGCTTTCCAGTTGATGAGGAAACTTTAACGAGTAAGGAAGGACTAAAGGGGTTTCTTGAAAAACCTAGCTTAAATTCTACATTGAACCTCCAACAAGTTAAGAAACCTAAGAAAAGCCTAAGATGAATGTTACAAATATATCAAATTCTTCAATAATATCATCCTTTCAAGAAGGAAAAAAAATAAGATCACAATCATGTGTAATGAAAATGGAGTACCCTACACAGATAATAAAGAAATTAAGGTAACTGCTTTTGAGTACTTCAAAAAGCTTACATGTTCAAGTACCAATGAGGATAGATGAAGCTAGGGGCTAATAATGATTATTAAAGATGGACTAAGCTAGGAAATGAAGGAGTATCTAACTAAACCTATCTTAAACTAGGAGATTAAAGAAAACTTATTTAGTTTGATTCTTTCCAAATTTCCTGTTCTTGATGGTTATAGTGCTCATTTCTTTCAATTAACATAGAACATTACTAGAGCATTATTAGAAGAAAATGTCCAAGAATTTTTTCAAACTCAAGGATTGCTGAAGGAATTAAAAAATACTCATATATGCCTAGTTCCAAGATTACGAACCTAAGCTCCATGCATGATTATCATCCTATTTCATACTGCAACACATTTTACAAAAGCATATCGATGATTATAGCTAACAAACTAAAGGTATTACTCAAGGATCTAATTAATCAATCTCAAGGTGCCTTTATAAACGGTATGTCATTCAATGATAGCATTCTCCTAGTGCAGGAATTTATGAAAGATTATGACTTTAAAAGGACAATTAAGAGTTGTGTTTTGAAGGTGAATTTCTTTAAAGCTTTTGATACAATCAATTGGGATTTCATCATCAATTGTTTGTAGGCTTTTGAGTTTCCTACCTTGTTTGTTAGTTGGATTAAATAGTGTATTTCCTCATCCTTCTTTAGCATCCTAATCAATTAGAATCCCTCCAAAGTTTCAAATCTTGGGAACTAATTCTTATTCCTTTAGATTACTTATGAGAATATTAAAGTAGTTCTTTGATATGTCTAGACTAAGAGTGAATTCCTATAAGATCAGTTTATATGTCTCTTATGATATTTAAACTATGAAGGAATTGAGTAAAATCTTAACCTCCATTCAAATATCTTGGCATGCTGATTACTACTAAAATGTCTAAATATATGGATTGCATCCCTTTGTTAGAAACTTTCAAGATCAGAATTAATGTTTAGCATAATAGACACTTGTCTATTGATGAAAGAGATTGAAAGATGCATAAAAAACTTCTTACGGTTAGGAAAAGTTGAAGATTCTAAAATGAGCAAAGGTGAAATGTGATGAATTATGTTTACATAGGAAGGGGAACTTGGATTAATCCCTATACAACTAATATAAAATGTCCTTTTTCCTAAGAGGGTATGGAGGCTACTCAATGATGAAGACACCTTATGGTCAAAATGGATTAATGAATATTACCTTAATGGAACCAACTTTTGGTAAATAAGCATAAATAAGGAGCATTTATGGAGCATCATTTAGAGGCCAAGGATGAGAGAGCATATTTATCCCTTAATTAAAAATCATGTTGGGAATGGAACCCACATTTTTGGTTTGATAACTAGAATGATTTCAGTCTTTTATACAAAAAGAGTTAGTTAAATCATCTTACTATCAGATTCCCTCTAAAAGCTGAAGTGTGTTTTATCATTCAAGGACACAACTAGTTATGTAATTTTATAGGCTTTATCAGTATCACTAGTCATATACCTCAATATAATGCAATTTACTTGGAGGAGGATATGATTATATGGTTGGAAGATAGCTCACAAAAGTTTACAAATGCTTCATATGTTTAGATCTTCAAGTCTCACTTAGCTAAGGTACCTTGTTTTGATTTGATATAAGACAAAACTCTCATTCCCAATGTTGGGACCCGATCCGGAGACCGGCGCCCCAACCCGAAAACGGGAGACGGAACGAATAACAAAGAGGCGGAACAAATAAAACGATTGATCACAAAGCGAAACAAATCATTAACGAATCGAAAGCGAGCTTGGAAGCAAAGCATACAACCAAAGTCAAATCGA
>JANZLD010000007.1:4478529-4489332 GCA_026413575.1 Erythroxylum carthagenense
AATGCAAGAAGAGTGGGCTGTCATTTAAGAAGAGGAGAAGCACGAATTTGTTTAAGTTAGAAAGAAAAGAAAGAAGAGAGAAGAAGGAGAGCGTTCGGTGGAAAGAAAGGAGAAGAAGAAAAATATGCTAGGTTTCAATTTTTATGGGTTTTCAAGAAAGATTTTAGAGATGCTCCAAGAGAGAAAAAGATGGAAAAAGATGAGAGCTCCATTATGAGCCAAGAAAATCTGAAATTGGAGAAGATTAAGGTAAGAGACGAATTTTTTTATCTTTAAAATTTTAAAGGGATTTTGGTTGAGATAGCTTAAGAATGTTATGAGTTTATGATTTCAAAAGTTAATTTTGGTTATTATGCCTTATGTGATGTTTAATTTGGATGTTTATTGATTAGGGAATTTTTAATTTGGATGAAGGAAAGGAGTGGAGAAATTGAGGCTTTGAACAAGTTTCAAGCATGGATATGAGGTGGGTACCATGTTTATATTTTGAATTATAAGCCATGTAAATGTTTTCAAAAAATTAAGAAAGAAAGTATCGAATTTTATTGTTTCAGAATGTTTTTGAAAAATGGTTACAAGTTTTAAATGATTTGATAAATTAAGAAAATTTGTTAAATTCATTATTTATGAATGAAGTGATAACTTATAAAAATTGTTGCATTCCTTGTTTGTGAATTATTGTGCATTTGATATATGAATTTGTGTGAAATATGTGACATTAAGTATGACATCATGTTTGAATGATTTGAAAAGCTATTGTGCAAATTTTGGTTGGAATTGTGAATAAAATTTGTTTGACATGAAAATTAAGTTTTTGAAATACGCCTTCGGGCAATCCGATTTTCAAGTATGTACTGTCTGTTATGTGGGTTTAGGTAGGTCCCATAAGAGGGTCAAGTGCACTTGTCTAGGCTTCTCCCGCCAGCCCGCTAGTGGCATTGGAGCTCCGTTACGAACTCCCATAAGTTCACGGCTACACCCGACCGCTAAGCGGGAAGATGTAGTACGTTCTATTCACGGCTGCACAGGACCGCTATATGGGAATGTGCAGTACGTTCTGTATCTGGACCGACCCAAACCAAAATTTGTGATGTTTTATATGCTTATATGTGTTATAATGTGCTGCATTCATGTTTTGAAATTATTCATGAATTGTGAAAATTTTGAAAATTTTGAGAAATGAGCAATTGAGGTTTTCAGCCGTGAAAATTTTGAAATTGATTATGAATGATTTTGAAAAGTTGAAAAGTCTGAGAAATAAGCATTTTTGATAAATTTCTATTGTGGAATTTTTATTAAATGGCAAAAGCTTTGAAAAATAATTTTTGTTTATTTTTCGATTTATAAGCATGTTATCCACGAGCTGTAAAGCTCACCCCCTTTCATCCCCATCTCCAAGTATCGAGCAGGAGATCTGATGAAAGAAAGTCAAGGCATTGGTTTGATTTTGCTTATCTTGCGTTTTGTTTATTTTGGATTTGGTATTGATTTTGTATGTGACTTGGAATGCCCTTAATGTTTTGTAAGCATTTATTTCATGATGTGTATAAATTATGAATTTGTATATTGAATTAAGATATGAATGGGAATTGCATATGATTATGAATGTGTTTGTTTATGTTGGGATTCCGAGCAGGAGGTCCGATGAATTATGTTGCTGGAATTGAGATATTGAAGTGTTTATTGTGTATGGCTTAATTGTGTATGAATAGCAATGTGTGAGATGTTTAAAGAAAACTAAGATTTGGTTAAAAGAATAAGATTTGGTTAAAAGATCTTATACGTTGAGTTTTTGATTGAGGATGAATTTCTAGATCGAAAAGTTTATTTCTTTGTATAAGATTAAATAAAGAATGAAAAAGAAAAAAAAATTATTCCGGATTTGATTGACATTAGATTAAATGTCTTAAGGTTTCCAACGCTGAATGTTTGTCTTGTTTAAAAAGTTTGTGTTTGCGGATGTTAGAATTTGCCCTTAAGTTTTGATTGAATCGTTTGTTTGCTTTGATTATGAGCCAATTTGATTCGTATGTGATTTGTTTTTCGATATGTGATTCTATTTTCCGGTTGGGGTCCGGTTCCGAAATCGGGTCCCAACACGAAAAATGCCACAATTATAAAGCATTGAGAAATCATTTTGTTCATTTGACTAAAAAGAAAACATAATGACTCATTATCCAATTTTAAACATGAAACCCACTTTAATTCCCTTGCTTGAAATCTTTCTTAAGGATGCCTCTCATCTTGCTCCTCTTTCCTCTCTTGCCTCGCTTCAACATGGGCAAAAATCTCCATTCAATAGGAATTCAAATTGGAAAACTCAAAGAAACATATGCATAAAATTAATCCTAGAATACTTATATCCATACATTTCCTAAGCTCTTTGAACCAAAACCTTTCAAAAATCCAAAAGGTTAAATATAAACTTACCTTAAATCTTCACCAAACAATGAGTTTCTTAGCTTTAATGGATGCTCTAATGCTCCTCTTTCTTTGTCCCTTCTTGAACGACTTCAAAATCACTCTCTAAAATTAAGAAAAATTGAAACCTAACTTAGCTTTCTCTTCTTTTCTTTCTTCTCCACCGAAACTTTCTTCTATTTTCGTTTTTCACTCTTCTCTCCCTCAATCCACGCTTTTCTTCTTCATCTTCCAATTATGTCATTAATGATTAAGAAATGTCTAATTTGCCCTTCATTCCATGTCTTAAGACTTTCCAACTTAAATGATCTTCCAAAAATGCCCTCATGTAATCTTACCACTTTAATACTTTAATTCAATTAATCTATGTTATAAAATCTTACTCAATTAACCTATGTTATAAAATCTTACTCACATTAACATGCTAACAAACTCCAAAACAAAATAATCTATCAATAACTCAAAATTAATTTAAATCATGCTCATTCATCATGAAAAATAATTTTGGGGCCAACAAATCCAGCACTTGTTTTGACATAGAAACCAAACTTGATTCATTTACAAAACCAAAACTATGTCAATACACAAAAGGATACATCAAAACCATTATCTCTTCATTTCTTCAATCCATAGTTGCTTCATCTTCATCATTAAATCAATTTGTACATTACAAAATCAAAGAAAACAGAAAAATGAAGCCAAGGAGGAAACATGGTGATGATAGACCACCCTCCTTGTTACAAACCAAATGAAGAAATCTTAAATAGTAAATATAAATTCCACGAATAACCAAAAGAGCAAAACATACACCATATCTATTTCTATCACATAAAAATATTCAAATACAAAAAAATAATTGCCAACCCATGCATCACATATATAGGAACCGAAATCATGCATAATAAAAATGGCTCTGATACCAATTGTTGGATCGAAAAGAAAACATGTAAGATTTGGCTAGACGGTGGATTTCAAATTTTTTTTAGAAATCATAACATAGTGGAAGAAAGATAACCAAATAAACATGTTAATCCATACATGATATGGTATATGGAAAATAATTATCACGAGAATAAGATGGAGATTATATTACCGTCTCCTTCGTTATAGCTTTAACTCCTCGTTGTGCTATCCTATCCTCAACAATATATCCTCTCCAAGGTGATGTATCCTCTTCTTCTTGTTATTGTTTCCTCTTCTCGATATTGCATGCTTGACCAATCTGATCTACCATTTTTTTTCTTGGACAACTTGGTTAACAAGATCCTTTGGCAGGAAAGGAGAAAAAAACTTTGGAGGAAATTTTTCTTAAAAGAAAGAAGCCAAAAATGAGGCACTTCTTACACAAATTTTGGCTCTACCATGCAAGATAGGAGAGAGAGAGTCAAACAATGCAAGAATACCTTCTCACAAACTCTCAATTTTGGTTAACCTCAAAGGAAAGAAGAGATTTGCATCAAATGCATCACTTACTCCTTTAATCAATCATAAAGAAGACAATAAATGAGACTCTTCTCATTTGTCTTTAAGATGGCTATAGGAAAAGACTATTAACCTAAATGAGATATATCAATTTCGTTTTTGTGATGAAAGAAGGAAGATCATCCATCAAATACACCTCTTTTATCTTTAATCAAATGAATGCTAACAAGGTTACATTACATGCAGTCATTAAAAGACAACCATTAAACCATTTAATGGTAAGATCATTACTCCATTTAGTGATGATAATGTATGATAAATACCATCTTTATTTAGCAATTCAATGCTAAATGTGCAGCCGCATATTCAGCCATTAAAAATCGAAATTCCCTTTCATTTCTTTAAGATTTTTGTTTTAATCTAATTAATTAATTTAAACCAAAGTCTAGCCCATTTCTAAATATTCGTTTGGGCTTCCAATTAACCATTAATTAGTGTAAGCCCAACATTCAATCATGGGCTTTAAAACCTCCATTTACATTTCTTACTTTGCTTGATAACCTTCCTTGAAGCCAAGTGGGGAATCTTATTGCAGTTAGATAATATTCAAGTTCCAATAAGCCCAGAATTAATTTAATCTCATTAGAATTAATTTTAGCTTATTAACTAAATGTCATTCCACTAAAGACAAATAGTTAAACTCTTGAATTACTAATACTATGAGAACATATATTTCAAATAATATGTCCAATTGCAAACCCTATTATGAATCTTATTATAGCTATCCGCATAACAAAGGATAAAATTACCGCTTTGCCCTTATGTTTGTATTTCCTTCTTTATCTTCCATTTTACTTTATATGGTGATTAACATATAAGATCTCACCTTGGTGTTAAGACTTGATGGGTAATTAGTCTATCAAACTCATGGTGTTAGTTTAATCAGCAATCTCCATAAAACATCTAGAAGTGACGATATCACTATAAACTCTATATTTCAGTGAACGTTCCCTGATACATATTTCAATTAATAATTCCAACATGCAAACACTGGATTAATACTCCATAAAAATCCATTCCGATCATATCAAAAATTACAACGAAACAGATATGAGTTCACTACTTATCGAGATTGTGGTCCATAATAAGCAAATGCTAAAATGTATGTTTTAAGACTAAAGTAATGACCTACTTTATTCTTAAAAACATACATGATTCTAGGTTCATTTGATAGTGCCATTATCGATAGTCAACTTCTTTCATGATATGAAACTCATCATTCCCTTGAAGTAAACTCTTTTAGTTACATGGAGATAAATTGTAACACTATATTCTAAACCATAATCAAGAGACCAACTTGATTATTCAACTATGAGTCAATTATTTTAGATTATAATAATATACATGTTTCCTATAAATCTCTATATATATGTATATTACCTACAAAAGAATCTTGGTACCTTATGACTAGATATATAATGCTAAAAAAAACCAAACTCTTTCGTTTTATTAATAATAAATGTTTTCATTACAAAATTGTAACTGAAGAAGATTAACTTACTTGTAAATACACTTACTTTCCAGGGCACTATATTTACATAACTCTAATAATTTGCTTAAGCCATTTGGTGTAAGGTGTCTTTGTTTTGGAAGGACACATGCCATATGAATGGAGTAAGCTACATGTCTTTTTATGTGGTTGTCAAATTTCACCAATATCTTAGGTCATTTGTCACTCAATCACTACTGCCATTTTTCACTTAATTTTCTATGCCAAAAGTCATTCATTTTATAGGCATAGTCATCCTAATTTTCCATGAGTCAACTTGTCTTTCCACTTCACATTTTTCGCAGACTAAATGTACATTTTAATTCATCAATTTTCCAATTGTAACAATTAACTCCAAATTACTAATTATAATCTATCAAACTAAAATTCAAGACATAAACAATACACAACCAAATCATCATCATTTGAAACCTTTCATACTCCTAGAATATGTGAATTTAGTGCACATATAATCTTTGCATTGTTTTCTAAATCAATATTTATGTGTGTATATGCTCATGTTATGCATGTGAATGAAATGGACCTTATAAATTTTAAAATGATATGAATCAAAAGTCTAACATTTTAACCCTCAGTAAGTTTTGGAAAACAATTATTACAATTCTCCCCATTAAGGAATTTGTCTTTGACCTAATTAGCCAAATATATTGGGGTACTATTTCCTCATGTATTCCTTAGTCTCCCATATAGCTTCTTCTCTTGAATGATTCCTCCAAAGGACTTTAATCGAAGGAATTACACTATTTCTCAACTGTTTCATTTTGTGTCCAACTATCCTGACCAGTTCCTCAACATAACTCAAATTCGTTGCAATCTCAACCTCATGTGCCTGTAATACATATGTTGGATCTGTTTGATATCTCCTAAGCATGCTAATATGAATCACATTGTGAATCTGAGATATTTTTGGTGGTAATGCTAATTTATAAGCTCATGGTCCTACTCTCTCAGTAATCTCATAAGGATTAATGTGTCTAGGGCTCAACTTTCCCTTTTTACTAAACCTTAGCACTCCTCTCTAAGGCAACACTCTCAAAAAAGCCTTATCTCCCATTTGATACTCCATATCCCTTCAATGTTGATCTGTATAACTCTTTTGCCTATCTTGAGCTACCTTCATCCTACTACAGATCAATTTTACCTTATTAATGGTATCTTAAATGTACTTTGGTCCTTCAACAATCTTTAGGCCCTCTTCATCCCAATTCAAAGGCAATCGACACTACTGTGACAATGATTATTGTATGCAAATTTACTGAGAGCTACATATTCATTCCATGCTCCTTGAAACTCTAAAACATAAGCTTTGAACATATCCTTAATAGTCTTAATAGTCCTCTCACTCTATCCGTCTATCTAAGGATAAAATGTTATACTAAAGTTCAACTTTGTACCCAATGTTGACTGTAGATTTCCTCAAAATCCAGATATAAATTTGGGATCCTGGTCTGATACAATAGATGCTAGAACTCTATGTAACCTCACTATCTCATTAACATGTCTCCAAGCTAACTAATCCAGAGTGTTATTTTTTTAATAGGTAGGAAATGATTCGATTTAGTTAATCTGTCAATAATGACTCATATGGTATCATGTCTCAGATTCCTCGACAAGCCCATAATAAAATCCATTCTAATCCTTTCCTATTTCCACTCTGAAATAGGTAATGACTGTATCTTTCCAATTGGAGCCTAATGCTTGACCTTAATCTGTTGGAATGTCAAACACTATGCAACATACTCAGCCACTTGCCTCTTCGTCCCTGGCCACCAGAAATGGTTTTCAGAGCATTGTACATCTTGGTAGTACTAGGATGCATAACGTAGGCTGCTATGTGCCCTTCCCCTATAATTTCTTTTTTTAGATCATCAACATCCTATACATATAATCTCTACTTTAATCACAATGTATCATCTCTCAAATCAAACTCAGAACTAAAATTTTGTTTTAACTTCTTTACAATCTTCACCAATTCTAGGTCTTTACTTTAAGCTTTCTTGATCCTTTCATGCAATACTAGTCTAAGCTTCAACATAGCTAACAATGCTTCATTCTTCCCTAAACTTAGCTCAAAATTTAGGGTTCTTAGTAAAACTAGGTTTGGTAAGGCCGACGTTTGAATTTATGCCACACTGTTATTAGTTTTCCTGCTTAATGCATCAGCCATAACATTAGCTTTACCTGGATGGTATTAAATCATCAATCTACCTCCTTTGTCTCATATTTAGTTCTTTTTAACTCAACAAATATCTCAAACTTTTATGATCTGTAAATATCTGAAATGTCTTGCCATATAAATAATGTCTCCAAATTTTCAAAGAAAACATCACTATAACAAGCTCTAAATTATAAACTAGATAGTTAAACTTATGAGACCTTAACTGTCTCGAAGCATATGCAATCAGTTTACCATACTGCATCAAAACACATCCTAATCCTTGTGTGAAGCATCATTATATACTACATATCTTTCAGATCCAGATGGTATAGTGAACACTAATGCCATAATTAATCGATGTTTTAATTCCTCAAAGGTCCCTTGATGCTCATCAGTCCATCAAAAAGGTACATTTTTTCTTAGAACCTTTATCAAAGGGGCTAAGATTAATGAAAACCCCTTGACAAACCTCTTGCCAAACCTACTAATCCAAGAAAACTCCTAGTCTCAGACATATTTCTAGGTGCTTCCCACTTCATCACTGCCTCAACTTTTTTTGGGTCTACCTACATGCCTTGTCTAGATCCTACATTGCCTAAGAACACTACTTGACTAAGCCAAATTCACGCTTACTAAACTTGGCATACAATTGCTTCTCTCTTATTATCTATAAGAAAAGAATTCAAATGCTTAGATTGTTCCTCTCTACTCCTTAAGTACACCAAAATATCATCTATGAATACAATCACAAAATGATTTAAGGTTGCAATACTTTATTCATCAATGCCATAAAGGCCAGCGGAGCATTTATTAATCCAAAAGGCATGATAAAAAACTAGAAGTGTCCATATCAAGTTCTCAATGCAATCTTTGATACATTAACTTATGTTATTTTCAATTGATAATTTTGATACATTAACTTCTGCTATTTTCAATTGATAATACCCTAACCTCAAATCTAGTTTAGTAAACACCTAAGCTCCCTGTGACTGATCGAGTAAATCATCTATTCTCGGTAAGAGATATTTGTTATTCACTATCACCTAATTCAATTGCCTATAATCAATGCATAATCTCAAGGTTCCATCCTTTTGCTTCTTCATAAAAAAAAACTGGATCTCCTCAATGTGATATACTAGTTCTGATGAAACCCTTATCTAATAGCTCCTACAATTGAGTCTTAATTCCTTAAGTTCCACAGGCGTCATCCTATACAGAGGAATAGATACAGGAGTAGTACCTAGAACTAAGTCAATAATAAACTTCATTTCCCTATCTGGGGTAATCCTAGTAATTCAGTAGGAAATACATCTAGGAAATCCCTAACAATAGGAATATCCTAAATTTTATGCTCAATTCGGGTATCGGTTACATAGGCTAAATAAGCCTCACATCCACTTCGAATCAACCTAAAGGCACTCATTGATTAAATCAATCTCGCCGGCATTGCTTGACTAACAACTCGAAATATAAAAATAAATTCTTTAGTTTAACTGTTCATCACAGCTCTATGAGCAGTAAGCCAGTTCATACCTAGAATGAGGTATAACTCTTTCAACTATAGTACTATAAAATCGGTTTTCAACTCTACCTAATCAACCCAAATCAGGAACCCTTTACATACTTCTCTAATCACTGTACTACTTCTACTAGAGTACTCACCTCTAAGCCAAAAATAAAAATCTCACTCACATAATGTAGTTTAGATGCTAGATATGGAGTAATGAATGAATGTGAAAGTCCTGAATTTAACAATGCAAATGCCTCAAATTGAAAGACATGTAACACATCTGTAATAACATCTGGAGAATTATCTGCCTCCTGCTTCGTAATAACAAAGATCCTGGCTTGGGGCTGTGGTTGGTTACTCTACACCTTAGTCCTAACATTAGGGCCTCCTGAACTGGTTTTACCCCTATCTCTGCCTCTTTGCTCTGCTCCACTGGCTCTACTATATTGGACAATCATTTTAGCCACTGATCCTCCTTTCACTCCAGAATGTGTTCCTAATATTTTGAGACAGTCTCTAATCTGATGCTCAAAAGAGCCACAGTGTAAGGAAGCTCTCGATATCTTCCAGTATTCTCTACTATGTTTCTTTCCACAATGCTTACAACTAGGCATCTGTTGTGTTTGGCCTCCATATGTCTATCCTCCAAATGCCTAACCTCTACCATTAACAATATGAACACAACCGGCTCTTAGTCTAAACCCTAGTTGCCTCGATCTGGTTTGTGATCATGATGATCTATTCTATGTTTACTAAATCTTCTACCAGAGTCAGCTTGAAACTCACCATACGTCTTAATTCTAAATGTTTACCTATACTCTCCTTGTTTATCCTTCAATAACTGCTCAATCCAAGTCAAAGAAGCTCTTAACTTAGCGACACTATTCAAATTAGTAATAACCAACCTTGTCCTAATTCCCATATTCAGTCCATCATCAAACTACCTACAATTATCTTCCTCAGCCAGAATCAGGGCAGTAGAATAGCCCATTAATTCATTAACTGCACCTCATACTAGGCTACAGTTAGATTTCCTTATTTTAAATTGAGAAACTCTTTCATTGTCCTATCCAAATAGATCTTTAGCATATAATTCTCCTTGAAAACCTTCAAAAAGTCTTCCCACGTCAGTTTACAAAATTGGGTAGAACTAGCTGAAACAGTCTTCCACCATTGATAAGCCAAACCTTGAAGTAAAGAGACTACGTAGTTGAAACTTTCATCGAACTCACAGCACTCCTGATCAAACACCCTTTCCATTCTTTCCAACTAACCTTCTGCCTCAGTAGGGTATGGAATTCCATAGAAGTCTATAACCCCCTGCTTTTTTATGTCACACCTCCTTTCTCTCTTCTTAGGAATTCTCTTAGGCATTTGGTCAGACTAGCATATTAGGGACTCCCTATTGGCCCCTATAGACTCAAGATCAGCTGATTCTATGACTCGATCTCCTATAGCAGGTGAACTATAATAAACAATAATTGTGATGTTCTCTCACTAGTTATCATATTTGGATGATTATATATGTCCTTAAAGATGTTAGACTATGCTCTGATACCACAACTTGTAACATACCACTCTTATAGCGCATATGTCCAAACATATCCATAGATAGTTGGGAATAAATGTAGCATCCCACTCCCGCAAGACCCGAACCCGATATCAATGGTGATATCCGAGCCCGTGCCTCACGAGGGTGGTATGCTAGAGCAATCAAAACAG